>VYZS01104042.1:0-13084 GCA_013400695.1 Neodrepanis coruscans
CTGTGATTCTGTGATTGTGTGATTTACTTCATCTCAACATGCATAAGACTGCAGGATTACAGAATTTAACCTAACCCTTGGAATGTGCTGCTGTACCTCTATAAACACATGGAAGTGAAGATTTTGATGTACTTTAGGTGTTCAATATAAAAACTACAAATTAGCAAAGTAGCCAGCAGTTGACTTACATTAAAGGCATACTTTGTATTCGTTTTCTTCTAATTTCCCTTTTATTTCCCTAGTCTAAATACTAGCTTTAATTTGAAATATTAAATCTTCTTGTTCTTTGTTTTATTGTTCTGAAACCAGTGAACTTTGGATGTTCTGTCTCCAGAAGGGTAGAGGATGTAACAAAAGTTATGCTATAGGTACCAAAAGGAACTTCTTGGAGAACATGTAAGGAGTGTAGAACTATATATTTTTGTCTTGAGTTGCTGCATGTAGAAGGGAACGCTTAGTAAGGTGTTCCCTCTGGTGGGCAGACATCAGTATTCTTTGCCACCTTCTGCAAGAAACAGTCCAGGAATAAAAATGCTGCCTATCTTTAAACAACCTTATCTTTAAACAATAAGCTGTGAAAATAAGCAATCACACTTAAAGTGTATTTTAAAGGGTGAATGCATTAAGCATTTTTTTACAGTTGAGGAAAAATGTTTAAGCAGGTAAGATAGAAAGGAGCCACTTTTGCAGACATAACTAAACACATTTCTGAACATGA
This sequence comes from Neodrepanis coruscans, assembly GCA_013400695.1. Classification (NCBI taxonomy): domain Eukaryota; kingdom Metazoa; phylum Chordata; class Aves; order Passeriformes; family Philepittidae; genus Neodrepanis; species Neodrepanis coruscans. The sequence continues at coordinate 719 of VYZS01104042.1, forward strand.
TCGAGTACTGGAAAAGAGGAATTCAGATTTTCAGTAGTGATACTAAAATCAGGCTTCAAAGATTATATTTAAAGCTTATTGTCAAACATTTTCAGCAGCCAACATGAAATTATGCATGTGCTCATGTTCTTCAGACCTATAAGAACCAGTTACATAGTAGTCTTTTAAATATTAAAATTACAGTAATACTCACAGAAAAGGATGATAAAATAAAATTGTATCATATTGTTTGACACTCCATACTAAGCAGTCTCAATGCATTTCTTCTTGTCATCTGCCTGGCTTTACCGTTCTATGATGTTTAATCTGCTCTGTTTTCTTTGCCTTGCAAGTGTGGTGTATAAAAGCCTCTGGGCTGGTAAAGCACTCTCGTATCTCTTTTTTAATTTTTAGCCAAGAATCAAAATCTCATTTCCTTGTTTAAAAGCTTCAAGAAATCAGAGTGCTCTTTTATTTTGTTGTTTCTGATAAAACTCCTTTAAGCAGACTTGGTTACAGTTTTCCAGGTTACCTTTCCTCCTTGGATCATTTTTCTTCAGATACTGTTTTCCTAATCCCTTAAATATTTTATTTACTTGTCATTTGATTTTAATGGTTGGCAGCTACTTTGTCAATAATAAGCCACTGTTTTTATTACTCAAATGTAATAACAGGGTAAAAATCAGGGTGAATGAATGATGAACAAAATGAGCTTGGGAAGTGGTTGTTTGCCTTATGTTGCGTGCTTTCCTACATCAACCATTAGATAGCCACTAAACTATTTTCCAGGAGAGAGAAAAATCTTTTATTTCCTGAAGAAAATGTTTGTCAGACCATTACCCTTTCAGATTCACAAACTGTGATTGATTAAATACTCTCTAAAACATAATTGTTTTTAACTGCTTCTGTACAAAAGCATTTGCACAACATAATCTGTCAGCTTGGAGACTTCTCAGCAGTCTGTAAACAAAAAGCTTTGTCAGTCCAGGTCTCAGAAGCAGTCTCAGGGCAGTCATAGAAGTCACATCTGTTTCCACCAAAATTTCAAATAAAAATATTTCATACCTTGTTTTCATACTTTGCATCTTCTGATAAAAACCACACATGAGTAAAATTACTCTTACTTGTACCTTTTGTCTGCTACAAAATTAAATCCTTAAGGGATGTGCATTATGGGGTTTTCTAACAGGTCACTGTAACTGATTATTTGTAAATTTTACTGTAAATGACTTGTTATATGCAGCCTGCTTACAATTTACCACCATCTCCTAAGGGTTATGGGGGAACCATGAATCCTCATGCCAAAGGATGGAAATCACAAGCTTTTTCAGATACTTGTTGCAAGATGTTTACTGTCTTTAAGTTTAGAATTTCAATCTAATCTTCCTTTTTACAAGCTGTCTCTTTCTGTCCCGTACCATGGAATCATATAGAAGTTCAGACCATGTATCTGTCTAAGTTCTCATCCTATATCTGGTTGGACTAAGTACATGTTGTTTAATTTTATATATGCTTTTTTTTTAATATATGTTTTACTTTATATAGATCTATACATAATTTTATAGAACACGTTTTGAAATTATATATAGTATAATGTTATGTCATTTACTATATATATTGTTTGGGGTTTTTTTTAATATATGATATAGTAGAAGAACAGAACATCCAAATCCAAATAATTAGATTGTTTCCTTCTGTGGTCTATATTCCTGCTACATTCTATACATCGAAGGAGGCCTTAATCTCACCTAATCAGCTAGTGGAAAAATATAAGTGCTCCATTTGAAAAGCAGGCAGGAGAAGTGTCTCTCCTTTTTACACAGATAAGATCAAAATTACTAATTTATATTGGAATTCTACCAATCCTGTGATGGAAGTGCGATAAGTACCATCCCATACGATTCACAGAATCAATCTTATGTTTAAAGTAGAAAATATACTACAGGCTGTGTGACCTCTACTGCTCTCTTGCATTTAATTTCTTGTTTTATAGAACTCCTTCCTGTAATATGATATCCAAAATGATGACAGTATCCCAGGCTTGGTCATACTGGCTCTTCAGTACTAAGTAGTGTTAAGTATGGTCATTTAGACTGCATTTTCCCCAAAGTGCATTAACAGTCTTTTGCAACCATCAGTTATAGTCTGGGAAGGATGAGTTTTCAAGTGGCTTTAAGAATTATGTGGCCAGCATCTGTGACAATAGATGCTAACATGGGCATCTTTTTAATAAAAAATGGACAGGAAGGACTTTGGCAATAATGAAATAAATGTAAGAACATCAGAACAAACAGGACTGAACATATCTTCTAGATTGTCAAAGTCCTTTCTCTGCTCTTGGAGGCAATCAAGTGTCTTATACTTTATTGAACAAACTCTTGAATTAATATTTACTTTCTGTATCTAATTAAGCGGAAACAATAAAATAGAAAATTTAGCTTTCTTTATTGCAGGAAAACATCTTTGTAATCTCATGCTGCAAGAACCAGTTTTCATTACAGACCCTTAATTTTAATTAGCTGTAATTGCAAATGGGCAAACCAGGAAATTTATTTCATATGTATAAAATATACTGATGCAAGGAAAATGGATTAGACTGAGATTCTAGAGGTCCACATCAGACATACATTACAGTCCAGCAAACAATGCAAAAATGTTCTATTTCTTTTTTTTTAATCCAGAAGATGAGCTACTGTCTAAGGAATGTAGGCACCTAATCTCCCATTCAAGCAATGATTTTCTTCTAAATGTAGACAAGGAAAGAGGAAGTGCTACTAGACAAAAAAGCAGCTAATTTTGAGTATTCTTCATTAGCAGTGATTACTCTTTTTTTGATTAATCATACTGAATGTATTGCGAGATTAAAAATATAATGTATTCCCGTCATGTGAAAAATGAACAAGAAAGTGTTTAATAAACTACAAGTTTTGGTTGTGTATTGGGTCAGTTAACCACCACAGGCTGGTTATGCTGGCGGATCCAGTGACAAAGGACAGACGTGAGACTGAGGTACTCAATGCTTTCTTTGCCTCTGTTTTAAACACTGAAGTCAGTTGAACAATGTGAGAGACTGGAGAAAATGACTACTGACTCAAAACAGCTATAGTGTGGGGAGGATGACTGGGCAAGTTTTGAGTAGGTGGGATGGTGCATTGCTCCACACCCTGCCCCTGGAGCATAAGAATGACTATTAGCCCCGGGCACACCAAAAAAACCACCTGGGGGGAAGGGCCCCTAGAGACCAATGCAGATAAAAGCAATTGCACATGTATACATGTGGTCATGTCCCTATTGTCTTTGATTTTATAGCAGCTGAGACCACACTGGAAACAAGGCAGTAGCTACATCTTTCTTTTATCTCTCTCTTTTTCTCTCTTATTTTTTTCCTCTTTTTCTCTCCTCCTAATTTCCTCTTCTCAAAATCTGGGTAACAAAGTTGAACAGGTTAGAGTTTGCTAAGTTAATGCTTTGTGGAGTGCTTTATTTTATATTGAATATTCCTTTACAATCTTCCAATTTTCTTACAATTTTCCAATTACAATTCTAATTTTCTAAAGTTTGAGAGTAAAAGTTTGTTGTTTAACCTCTTGAGAATGCTGCTGCACCTGCCTTAGGAAGCACCCCTTTTAAGAAACTCACTGAGTGTGTTCTGGACTTTACAAATGGTGGGTGCACATGAATTCTGTTAATCTTCCATTTGCTTCTAACGTGCTTTCAGAAAACCATTTTTTGATGCTCTTCACATCCTTTGCTACTTTTAACTCCAGGTGAACTTTAGCTTTCCTAACTCCATCTTTGTATGCATATATATTGTCTCGGTGCTTCTGCCAAAAGTGAGAATCAGAAGAATAAGGATAAGCAGTACAGTTGTGTTATTATGTGTTGAGCAGATGTGAGGAATTTAGGCTGCTTATCTGAGGCTAACATAAGCATAACATGGCTAGTGTTATGTTGATGATGCTAACACTCCTATAGGTGGTAACTTATGTACCAAGAGTTGAAGCTCCTGCTCTGAATCCTGGTCTCATATAAAGGCATCTCAGGCGTCTGTAGGAGTTTGACTAACTAAACTTAGTCTTTGTGAATTTTGTGAATGTAAGAGTTGCAGGATGGCTTTTTGGATAGTAGATATTAGTGGGGAGAGCTTTCATGTACAGTCACAGCACATATGGTACAAATGGGAGAGAAACTGAGGGAGTAAGGATGGAGGGAGATAGACTCATGACACCAACTGAAGTAAAACAACAACTATTTCTTAAAACATGGTAGTTTGGGCCTTTAGAATGAATTGGAGTGAGATAAGGTAGAGAAAGTGTGGATACTCTGGGGATTTCTAAGATGAGAGATACTACATTGACTTTTGTTGGAACACAGTCACCACATCTTGTAGTCTGAAGATGTCATGGAGATGGAAATTGCAGTAGCCATGATGAGAGTTAGTAGAAGTACAGATGAGGACACTTGTAGCAGCTGATATGCTGACATACACTTGTGTTTAATTCAAATCTTTCAAAGCCTTTCCTCTGCATACAAGAAGTGGATTAAAGATCAGTACATGATAGACGCTGGTTACATTACTTGTTGCTTGGTTCTGCTGCTAGTTGAGTCAGCTGTAAAACTTGCACTAAAAGGGGCTTACTGCTGCATAGCTTCAGTATTGGTCAGGATATAATAGAATTTGAAATTTAATTTCATTAATTAGACTCAAACTCACATGACACTTGTTTAACTGGCTGTAGGATGTGTCCTACTATTGCATTTCAGTTGGAGTTCTCTGACTTCGTAGCAAGCACTGAAAGGAAGCACGATTCATTTGAATAATAAAACTTTTGTTATTGTGATAGTGCTTACATTTGACATTAAAAAATTAAAGGGAAACTGAGCAACTGATACTCTGAATAAATCCGATTGCAAAAAATTTCAATCAAGACAAGAGCTAAACTGCATGATGACTTCTCAGATAGAAGTGGATGTTTTCACTTTATGCTACTCAGACTTGCTTAGCCCTGTGGAATCCAAACAGCATGATAGCTTCTACTATGAAATAAGTCAAAAAATGAAACACAAGTCAAGTGTAAGTCAAATAAGAGGGTGACTTATAGAATATCAAAGCAGCCTAAATGAGGGAAGCATAGTTACATCTATTACTAGTTATACCTATTACTAGTAAAGACAGATCCTGTGAGCTGTGGAAATGTAGCTCAGGAAAAAAGCTATATGCTGTTTCTTTTTTATTTATCCTAGTTTTCCTGTATATATGTGATGAATCTTATAAGCTTTCTATATTTCCACAATTGAAATTATTCCTATGACATCACATTTGTAGAAAGTTTTAAAAGCAGTACAAAGTTTTTGTATCCAAGTTTTATCAATTAATTCTTTTGCATTACTAATTTTTATCAATTAAGGTCTAAAATCAAGCAATGTTTAATTAAATTTGGCAGCAGCATACGTGTACAAGACGCATAACTACACTATGCATTCTTGGTTTTTTCCTTAGCTCTATTTAATTTCACTATGAAATTTTTTTTTCCAAGCATTGCACAATTTCTATAAGCAAAGGCAATGGTGGATGAAAATCAGTTCTGATCAGTTGAATAGCATCAACTTAATGTTTTTTTCTGAAAATTTTATGACTGTTTGTCATGGGGTGAAAGTGAAAGTAAAATGGGTCTTTTTTTTCCTGCCGTGTGGGAGTCGAAGGGTAGGGGGGGAGGAATCCCCCGGCAGCCACGTGAGCCGGGAGCGCGCCTGGGGGCAGCTGGCGTGCCAGGGCCAGGGGCGCGCCCCGGGGCTGCTGGCACGACCACGGCGGCGGCTTCCCTGTGTATGGGGCCGGCAGCTGCGCGGCNAACTCGGGAATCATACATCCCAGATAAAACTGATTAACTTAATTGGGGTAGTTAAGTCCTTTATTCTTTGAGCACTGACTCTTATAGAAGTTAAGGAAGTTATATTCCTGTGGTGTTGCTATGTTCATCTCTTAAGAGTCGTTCAGTGCATAAATCTTAAAACCCATAAGGTTTTAAGGACCCATAAAGACCTTACATTCTTTTCTCTCTCAATTCCCTTCTCCCCACGCCTGTATGCCTTTAACTTCCTTCTCTTTCCTGACTCTCAGTTGATTTTGCCTCACCAGTACACTCTCATATTCCATTCGTGAAAAAAATATTCAGAACCTTTACGGTATAACTTTTAAAACTGTAAACTCTGGTGTCTGTTTTCTCTGTTATGACCCCTTTCCAAGCATTTCATCTCTGTTCCAATCTAGCACACACATTTTCAGTCAAAGAATTGTAGATATTTCAACAGACTGGATTCTGTTTAGTGACTTTCAGGTTTTGGCTTCAATGCCATGAATGGCAGTAAAATTTTCACTTTCAATTTTCATGTTTTCTATGAAACCTCTCCAATGACTGTCTTTTCAACAAATATAAATGTATTTTTTTAAAATACCTGGAAATATGTATAGAAAAATTTCAACCAGCCGTATAACATATTCACCTATAAGATATTAGCATATATCCATGCTCGCTCTCTCACATGTTCTGAACCCACAGTAACTGGGACAGCCTTTGGGGACATCTTGAGAAGTAGAAGAAAGTGGAATATAACATTGTTCCCTCTCAGGAAACGATAGACATAGACTAAATGAAGACTATAAACTAGGCACTGTAGCACAGTATTAGTACTCTCTGTGCATTTAACAGTGTTTCTGTTGTCAATTGGGATATTCCACTATTTCGCAGAAAAATTGTCCTATTGTATTTAAGACTTTGGGAATTTCAAGCATTTTTAGTGCTGCAGAAGACTGTATCTCTGGAACTGAGACAACAAGGTGAAAAATGGAACATTTATACAAAAGTTAAATACAGACATTTTAATTTGTATTCATTAGTAAGTGTTTAATGAATAAAATACTGTTCATGGCTAGTATTTTGTGAGAAATACCTAATATAGTGAAGTGTATTCGAGCATATGTATGTAGAGAATCATTAGGCTACTATTCAATAAGAAAAAGATGAAGTTGTAGTGAATGTTGTATAGTTTAGTTGAGTAATTCTAAAAGAGAAAATTATTCACAATTGAATTTCTGTTGAGGATTGGCACTTAGTTGACTGAAATAGTAACAGTGGTGAAATAGATTTTTCTTGTTAAAGAGAATGTAACATATTTTGTAGCATTCCTGAATAAACTTTACTTTGATAGAGTTTACTTTATGTTTTAATCATTAAAAAAAAAAAATGAAGTAATTAATGACCATAAAAAGTTAGGAATGGCTGAGAGTTTTAGTAGTAGGAGACTGGACAACATTTCAGAGCTATCATGAGTCAAGAATTGGCAGGATTTGTTGGCAAGCCACTGAGTGACGGAATAAATAGGATATCAAAATTATGAATTTTAATAGTGAAAAGGATGGTGAAGATGGGGAGTAAGATATGTCATACAGTGTAGTTGTATGTTTTTATCTTGCCCTGTTTTAATTTATGACTGAGTATTCGATTGTAGATGTCAGAAAAACATCAGCAGGGTGAAGATGAGAAAATAGAGCCAAAGTGTAAGTTAGATTGTTGCTGAAGTAGGGACGGGGGTAAGAATAGTAAGAGCAAGTGAAGTCAGCCTTTCTGCTTTTCTGAAACTGAAGGGAATTTAGAGGGTTTCCGTATTTGTGTTCCCTGCTATCCCGAGCAATCCCTCATTCCTCATCCCATGACTGCTGACTCCTTTCACACTTTGGCTTGTTTTTGCTATGAGTTGTAAGGACAAAATAAAAAGTGTAGTCTTAAATGATGATTGATTCAGGCTTTTTCCTCTTGTTAAAATAAAATGTAGCTGGCTACTGATTCCAGGGCTGTGTAGTGACTATGGTTACAAATTGCATCAAAGTCAGAGTTTCTTGTCTCCCTGTTCCATTAAAAATATGCAGAAGATAAAGAATTAAAACATTTTTACTAATTACGATTTAAAGTGGATATACTCTTACATAAAACTGAACTGATAATTTTTCTATTTCCACACAGCCGAGGCAATGAGAACAGACTAGCGCTACGAAGACAGACCATTCTCCGGGAGAAGGGGAGGAGGCAGGCCAGTCGAGGGCCAGCATATATGTTTAATGACCACTCAACAAGTCTTTCTCTTGAGGAGGAGCGCTTTTTGGATGCAGCAGAATATGGAAATATTCCAGTGGTTCGCAAAATGCTGGAAGAATGTCCCTCACTCAATGTAAACTGTGTGGACTACATGGGACAGAATGCTTTGCAGCTGGCAGTTGCCAATGAGCACCTGGAGATCACAGAACTTCTGCTGAAGAAGGAGAACCTGTCTCGGGTGGGGGATGCCTTGCTTTTGGCTATTAGCAAAGGTTATGTTCGGATAGTGGAAGCTATCCTAAACCATCCTGCCTTTGCCGAAGGCAAGAGGCTTGCATTGAGTCCTAGCCAGTCAGAGCTCCAGCACGATGACTTCTATGCATATGATGAAGATGGCACACGGTTTTCCCATGATGTTACACCAATCATTCTGGCTGCTCACTGCCATGAGTATGAGATTGTTCACACTCTTCTGAGAAAAGGAGCTCGGATTGATAGGCCACATGACTATTTCTGCAAGTGCAGTGAATGCAATCAGAAACAAAAGCATGACTCTTTCAGCCATTCTAGATCCAGAATCAATGCCTACAAAGGTCTGGCCAGCCCTGCTTATCTGTCTTTGTCCAGTGAAGACCCTGTAATGACTGCCTTAGAGCTCAGCAATGAGCTGGCCGTGCTTGCCAACATTGAAAAAGAGTTCAAGGTGAGTAGAGCGACACTGATTCTGGCAGACAAAATTGCAAAAATCAATCAAAGATTTTTTTCCCATTCTTTGCACAGTAAGAGATCAGCAGGATAATTTGAGAAGAGATATAATTGCTTAATGAATGAAAGACTTAAATGTTTGGGAATATCTGTGTGCCGATTGTAATTCATTCTGCTTGTGTAGAATGTGCCAGTGAATGGATTTTCTACTTCCTATCAGGCAGGATAGTAAAAGTGGCCCTTCAAACCCAGACTGAAGCTGGCTTAGAGGAGGGAAAATGGGAGACTAAAGTGGTGCAGTTTGGTACTGTTTGGCAAGACAAGTTGCATGATTATGTTAAAGGCTCGCTCATTCTCATTATTTTCTTGTAGTTGGATTGTAAGCTTTCTCACTTCTCACAATGCTTTGCATTTATTCACAGAAAGGACTCTAAATAATTGTTCTTTTTCTCTTTTAATGTCCTGCTGTTTTCTTTTTCTGGTATTTCTAGTCACCTCTTCATCTTTTTTACTTACTTACAGTTAGTTATATGTAAGCTTTCTGAAGTTATAGACTTTTCCAGTGTTGTACAGAACTTTTAATATTTCACAAATGCGTGATTTTGAAAACAAATGTGAATAGTTGAGACTTGAAACATGAGTGTTCTATGGTTTGTTTTTTCTGTTATGTAGATACAATGGTGCACAACCTACTGAAGTATTTTCCACAGTTCATTTGTGTTAAGACAATAAGAATGTAACCTTTTTTCTCTCAAGAAATGCAAAATCAGGCTTTGTGCAGACATTGCCATTGGCAATTATGACTTAAGTTAGCTAAAATCACTAAAACTGGGTTTGCATTATGGGACCCTGTTGAAAGCAGCTGCTGCTGTGACAGAGCAAGATATGTAGACTTCACTAGGAAGAGATCAAACCAGCTCCATAGCAGTAATAGAACAATTTCCAGCATTATGTTAGGAAGAGTTTGAAGTTGTCATCTTAGTTTGAAGTGTTCGTCTTAGCAGTGTCACATTTCACAAGGCTGTGAACCTGCCTTCACCCAGCCGGCCTGAGCTGATATGCCACAGTTCTGAATGAATTACTCCTGAGTTGTGTTCAGGTGTATTTTTCAGTCTGTTGTAAGAAGTGGAGACATTTCTTGGAAAGAGAGAAAAAGGAGAAGGAACGTGTAAGGTGATCTTAAAAACAGCACCTAACATCAGAAATTGGAGCAGAGGAGAATTTTTATTTTATATCAACAAGACAAAATTTTGGGAGAACTATGTCAACTTACTGCAGAGGATGTGTATCCATCACATGAAGTCCCTGACAGAAGTCCTTAGGACCTCAGTGGACTGAGATTTCATCCACTGGTTTCATGTACAGTTCAGAAAAGTGTGTTTAAACCACATACTCATTTCTTTCTTTTTAGCAGCTGCTGATCGGAACAAAGAGAGTTGATTAACATAAAGAGGAGTAAATTTAGAACAGAACAGAAAGCCATTTTTCATACACCATAAATGCAGCCTGTTAAGTTCACAGTTATGTTGAGATAAATAGTATGTGTGATTTGTAGGAACTATATAGCTCCCTTCACCACAGTTGGATTGACACAAGCTAAGATTATAATAAAGATTAATAAAATCATCATCTGGAACAGTCAGCAAGAAGTGTTTTCCAAATGTATGCTGCAGTACACAATCAGTGAGATGAACTTGGGAGCACACTATTTGTCCCTGACACCACCAGGCAGGGAAGGGAGCACACTGGTGAGAACAGGTGGGCTGGGTCATTGAGCAAGCTTCTGCAGCCTGCTCTGAAGTGCCAAAAGGAGGTCCTCCTTAAGGATTTCTGGTTTATTCCTTCCTCTTTTGTTTCAGTTGCTTTCTCCAAAATTAGAGCTTAACCTCTAGTGTAGCGTTATATAAAGAATTTCAACAGGGATTTTGAGGCATTGTCCCTCAGCAGAAACGGGAGGCTAGATGAGAGACAGCAGCTCCACACTGCTGGGCATTAATCATCAAGGCTCTGCTGGGAGCATAGATACTCTTTGAGTAGAGTGGAGGTGAATAGAAACAGTGAGGAGCATGAGCACAAGACAACACAGAAATTTAACTCTTCCTTAATTTGAGGTTTCACCAGGAGCAGGCAACATAAGATCTTTTGGGAATGTTTTTATAGGTACTAAAACCCCATAGTGGATCTGGATAAATATTAAAGACCATGGTGTGCATTTATATGTTCACTGAAGAGAGGTAACATTTACACTATTGATAAGTGATTAATGCTTACAATATCAAGACAGGCTAGGGACTTGACTGTGCAATACATGGCTTAATTTCAGTGGAGGCAGTACAAGTAAGTACAAGTTACAGGAGATGGACACTCTCAGCTTTACGGAGTGTAGGCTAGATTGTGTTCCTGCAAGCTCATATCCCTGCTTGCAGCAATTTATCTAAAAATTGTTACCCTTACTTTATTTCAGGAGTTTGCTACAATTACCTGGATAGTGTAATTTCTGTACAAAAATGTGGGATTCATAAAAATGTGTTACACATGTTAGTGTAGTCAAAATAAGTGTATTTTTAGTGCATGGGTTAGCTGAGCATGGCAAATCTCTAGCTCCACCTAGGGTTTGCCTAAGCCTTTCGCAGTATTTCAAATCTTAAATGGAAATTGAACCTTCTGGTAATACACTGTTTAAAAAGTCACCTATTTTATAGTGCTAATGGGGTATTGTTAAAGGGGAACTTTCAAGTGGGTGCCTACAGCAACCAGTGGCACAGATAATTCCCATATCTTCCTCAGAGGCAATAGGAAGGGTCAGTTCTAAACTGTGATGATGGCTGTTTTATGACTATCTTATAAATTGCTTCTCTCTCCTAACATTAGAACACTGACCATGAAACTGTGGTTCACATAGAATAGGAAATGCCCTAATGGGTGGAAACCACTGTTCTTTGGAATAAACTCCTTTCTTTCTAGAAAAAAAAATAATGGTGTCATCTAGTATGACAAGTCTTTTACATTTTGTTGCCAGTATAATTTTTAAAAGTGTTTTGGAGGAAAATTCTTTATTAACAGTGAAACTGGAAACAAAGCAGATTTCTTCTGTTGGAAGGCTAAATGGACATATGTATAAAGCACAGTATATTTCACAGAATATTTCTGCAACAAACAAATAGCTAATTCAGGCTTCCTGAATAATTCTGAGATCATCAGATTTTCCTGAACACCATTTAATTTAGTTTTGTATCATAGAATCATAGAATGCTTTGTTAAGAAAGGACCTTAAAGGTCATCTAGTTCCAACCTCTCTGCCAGGGGCAGGCAACTTCCACTAGACCAAGTTACTCAGAGCCCCATCTAACCTGGTCTTGAACATCTCCAGGGATGAGGAATCCTCTCTGAACAACCTGTTCCAGTGACTCACCACCCTTAGAGTAAAAAAATTTTTCCTAAAAAAAATCCTGCTGCTTCATTTTAAAGCTATTCCCCCATATCATATCACTATATGCCCTTTTGAAAATTCCTTGTCCACCTTCTCATAATCCCCCTTCAGGTACTGAGAGGTGCTATAGGTCTCCCCAGAGGCTTCTCTTCTCCAGGC
>VYZS01104050.1:0-13174 GCA_013400695.1 Neodrepanis coruscans
GGGCGGGCTGGCGTCGGGGGCGGCCGGGCTCGGCCCCGGTCCGCAGGCGGTTGAAGCCGCTGCGGACGGTGGTGGCGTGGAGGGGCCGGGCGGAGTGGGACCAAGTGATGGTGGGTCTGTACTGTGGGGACAGCCGGCTGCAGCAGGACGCACTGGACCGGGTCTCGGCCTGGAAAAGTCGGTACGGGCCGCGCGTAGCGGGCGGGAAGCGCGATGCGGTCTTCAGAGTTCTATGCTGCCCCTCGGTCCCTGGAGCGGCCCCTCCGCCCCACGGTGCGCCTGTCACTCGCGCTTCTGGCCCGAAGAGTGCCGGGGGCCGGGGCGCAGCTCCCACTGGGGCGGCTCCGCGGCCGGGGCAGTGTGTGCGGGCCGCCCGTGCAGCCGGGCTGGCGGTCCCATCTCCGCTCTTCATTGCGGGAGACTCCGGATATGTAGCTTATGTCACCCCGTGGAGAGCAGCGGAGGCAGAAGTCTGAAGTGCCCGCACCTTCACGGGCTGGTTTCTCGAGTCATATCAAAGGCCCCCAAATCTCGTTCTGTCTTGTCTTTGCTGTGTCCGTACAGAAGATCAGCCTAGATAAAGTATCTTGTGTATGTGCATAGCATATCGGTAAGTACTCATTTAACATGTGCTTTGGAGTAGCCATGTGTTCACTCTTTTCCAAATAGAAGCCTTCTGGAAAGAGTCTTTGAGGCTGTTTTTCATATTGTTTCTCAGGCTGTTAGGTACTACAGAGCACAAAAATGAATCAGCTGCCCTTTTAGTAGGGTGAGTGCATTTGTGTGAGACTACTCACCTGGTTTTCCATTATCTCCAGGTACGGTCCGAAAATGCCTCTTGCAGTGGATTGCACCGCAGAATTGATTCGTTGCAAGGTCCTGGATTCATCTGGCAGATTGAAGTCACATGAGCTCATCCTGTCGTATGGGCTGGCCCTTGTAAGGTAAGGGCTCTGAAGGCCTGTGTGCTTTGAGACAGAGATCTGGGCAGATGGTATTATTCAGTTGTCTAAGTTCACTTTCCATCTCTGGGACCACCGTGTTGTACAGCACATGGGGAATTTGTCTCTGGGGTTCCAAGTTTCTCTGTGGCTCTCGATAGTAATTTTTCTTTTCTGTAACCTGCATGCAGGTTTGTCAACTTGATCACAGAAAGGAAACAGAAGATGTCCGGCATTCCTCTGAGACAATTAGCCAGAGAGGTAAATATTTGATAAGAGTTTCTTGATAGTTTATGTCTATACAGAAAATATGTATTGTTTATTAACGTCACTGGATGGAGGAATTGGGGGGGGTGTCATTTTTTTGTAACCAAAATAGTGGATATAGATGCCAGTTCTTTCCATCTGCAAAATTTTAAAGAGCATTGATGTGACTGGATCTAGATTTTTGTTCAGATTAAGAGTAGCAAAGGCTGATAATCACTGAAGCTTTTTGAATCACGTGTGATCGAGTCATGATTTACATGTGTATAGTCCCACTTGACACGCTGTCCCACATTTTTCTTTCTTAGCTACTGAGATACAGAAAAAGAGCTAAATCTGTGGTTTATAAATTCTAGTCTTTGACAAGCAAGGTTATACATAAAAAGCACTTAATCACATTTGTAGGCATTTTTATCTCATGTCTCTCTCTTCAGGTGAGCTTGTCTACTTCTGTGTGGAGGAGGGAATGTTCAAGCTGCAATTATAGTAGCAGGACTAGCTTTAGTCCTTTTATTGCCAGCTGTGCCGAACATCATATATGGGACTGAATAAGTTTTGACAGTGAAGAACGTATTTGTGAAGACAGTATTTGAAACTTCTGTATATGCAGTGTAAAACCACAGATTTAGGTCTTTTTCCATGTCCCAGTAGCTAAGAAAGAAAAATGTGGGACAGTATGTCAGATGGGAGTACACACATGTAAATCAGGACTTGATGACATATGATTCAGAAAGCTTGCTTGGTCTCCTATGTGACAATGATGAATTGATTTTTATTTTTTTCTCGGGTTTTTAAGAAAGGTTTTGCTTCTCACCTTTTCAAACTGATCAAACTGATCAAGACAGAGGATTTGCATAGTTAAAGGTAGTTGTCATTAGGAAAGTTGCAAAAATTTGCATGCAATTTAGTGTGTAGATTTGAGTATTATATATGATACAATTTGTATCTTTGATATACAGTTATCCAGAATTACTCATCTATTAAAATATAATTTAGCTGCTTCTTATTAAATTATACATGGCACCTCTGTCTAAAACAAGATCTGTTGTTGCAAATAACGATGAAGAACTTAAAATCCTGAGTTTATACAGTTCCTGGGCCACAAGAGGACTGGGTTCAGGGAGTTGAGGGATCTTGCCCCACCCTTATAGTGGGATGCTGGGGAACTGCAGTGCAGAAGTAACCTATGTGTAGGGTCTGCAGCTTTGCAGGGCTGCAGGCAGCTGTGGCACAATGCAGTGAAGATGGTGGGGTGACGTGTGCTGGTTGCTCTCCCAGGTGGATATCCCCATCTGGGTTGTGGATCTACGTCACGAGCTGACCCACGGGAAGCTACCACGGCTGGCCCTGTGCCGTAAGGGTGAGTGCTGCCGGGGGGGGTGGCAGTGGCAGGGGTGGCAACAGCACTGCCACAGGCCCCGAGGGGAGCACCCCTTCTTCCAGTGTGGGGGGCTGCAGCACACGCGGTAGGCTTGTCCTGGCAGAGAGAGTTGTTCTGTCAGACGTGGGGAGGGTTTGCCACTGCCCTGTGAGGCTGCGGTGCCTCACAGGGCAGATGTTCAGAGGTTTTCCTCTACCCCTGAAAAAATCCTGGAAACAACAGTTTGTTACTCTTGCTTTTTTGCAGCACCGGAAGTTAATCGTGAGGAAATAGATAAAAGCTTTTCATAACGGTTTAGAAATACGTAAGACTCTTAAAAAATCTCACTTGGTGAATAATGCAGTATGTACTGCAAGCCTAAACAAATGACCAGCTCACAGCATTTGAAGGGATTCTTCGGATTTTGGGTTAAGCACCAAGGAGCCAATTAAATAACTTTCAGTGGTGTCCTTAGATTGACTTGGGTACAGAACTAGTGATAGAAGTAAAGACATTTTCTTTCTGTTCTAGCTAACGTATGCCTAGTGTAGTTTGCACAAAAAAAAAAAAATTATGTTGACCATGGTGATACTGAAGTATTGACTCATTTTGTCTTCAGAATGCCACTGCTGGGACTTATTTTCTGCTTAAATTTAACCTGGCTTAAGGGAAGTGCAGCACTGTAGCAGTGTCCAGTCTTTTTTGCTGCTAAAAAGATGGTGGGTGTTACTAGGGTGGTACTGGGTTGTGGGGGTTTTTCTTGATTTCTTTTTGGGGGAAGGGAGCTTGGTTTTGGTTGTGTTTTTTGAGGTGTTTTTGTTGTTTGTTTTTTTTTTAATCTGTTCATCTTTTCATTAAGGCGGTTTTATATGTTTTCAGGGTTCATAACTGGTTAATAGCATTTCATTTCATAATGCAGGTTAGCGTATGTGCCACCTATGTATTTTTTTTCAGTAACAAAGAAATCCTCACTGAGAAGATAATATTTTCTGTTCTCCATTAGGTTGTGATGTTGTACTGGACTGGCTACGAAAGACATATTGGAACCGTCAACTGGGCAATAACTTGTGTGAAGAAAGTGAGAATGAGGAAGAGGAGCAAGAAGAGGTGGAAGCAAATGCAGAGTTGGGCAATGATGGATGGGAGATTCAAACTCCGCAGCATGAGGCCTGTCAGAAACACAAGGAGTTCCACGGTAGGTGTCCCTGGAATGGTGGTAGGTACAAGGGTTAGATATGCAAGAGAAAGCAGTTTAAACTTGTCATCTTCTAGCATGAAGTTAGACCTTCAGCTCACGTTTTGGGATTTCTCTTTGGGCCTTGGTGGATTCTTGGGCTTGACTGACTGGTTTGGTATTAGCTTGTCAAACTTGTAGCATGAAATCCTGTATGTCTATGGAATATGCGGTATCATAATCAGTAGCAACTCCTCTACTGGGATTAAGCACTTTAAAAATTAGTTGTAGTGTCTTGACAGGCACAGTTTAGGTCTTGAGACCACTGCTGATAAAGAAGGCTATGGCTCTTTTCTAGTCTCAAAACTTTGTAGATTATAACTTGAGAAAGAGCAAGATAAAAGCAGTTCAGCCAGTTTCAAAATACTTTGCATGTGGACAGAAAAATCATTAGCTACTGATAGTATTACAAAAAAAACCCAAAGGTAGCTCAACCTGGGCATAGTTTGAGATACTAAGAACAGAACAATGGGAAATCTTTGCTAAACTGTTCCAGTGGAGGTTTTTTCATCACCAGAAGTCTCTGAACCCAAAATAAAGATCTTACTCTTTCAGGTACAGTAAAAGTGGTCCACAGGTAAGAGAAAAGACATTTCTTGCAGATGGTAAATACAGTTCAATAAAGTCCATTAAGGATGTGGTTAGTTTGTAAACAGCCATAGCTCTGTTGAAGTAGATGCAAAATGCAAGTATAAGGAATACAAATTGCATCAGAACATAGACTGTATATAGGAATATTTTCTTCCTAAACTGATCCATTTAGGGATTTTTTTGAGCCGTCTGGATTTATCCAACTTGTCTGTCTTTGACCACTGTTAGTGATATAATATGGAATTCGTTGAGAATTGCAAAAATTTTATGTTGCTGGAAATATATGGGAGTTTTGGGAGTCTTCAGTGTGTTGTCTGAATCAGAGTTTCTGAATTCATTTGACTGATGCCTCTGTTGAACGTACATTCAGCAAAACTAAGCTTCTTGCTTAGATACAAAATTCCCATATGTAGTTGATCTCTTGTTTAAACTACATATTTATGTTTATTTCTAGAAAAAGTCAGAGATGTTCTGATATCTTACAAGAATGAGCAGTTTCGGGTAAGTGCACTCTTATCATCACCACTTTTGTTCTCATTGCCTGCTTGGGGCAATATACATTTCTTCCTTGTTGCCTTGGTTAGTTCCTTGTTCAGATATCTCTACTAGTGTTGTTGTCATATATGGCTTGCCAAAGGAAAGCTTCGTTACAGAGAGCAAGCAATTTGAGCTGTGATGGCTTCTATTGTGAACACTTTGTTCAGGTTTATAAAGGAAATACGTGGTTACGGGAGATCTTTTTCCTTCACTCAGGTTATGCAGACTATGCAGTCTGTTTCCAAGTCTCAAGAATTGTGGTCCGATTCCTCTTCAGAAGTGGATTGGATTTTGGCTCAGATCAAAGACCTGATGCAGGAAAATAGGTATGTCTCTGATAAGGAACTGAGGTGAAAGGTAGAGTGCAGTCCTGGGCCTGTAGCCCTGTTGCATTACCTTTTCACAATGTAGTTCAGCTGATCATGGAGAAAGCAATTAGTCAGTATCCTCAACATCTTTGAGGACTGAGTTCTTAATCTGTGTTAATGAGTAATGTTCCTTGTGCCAAATGGTCTCCAAGGTGTTGTCCCAGATTTAGCTGTGCTGGCCCCAAGTTATGTCAACATCTTCAGTGTCTTCAAAAGCTATCCCAACAACCTTGTATAGACTTTCAGAGTAACCTTTAGAATTCTTCAAAATTGCAGGGCAATACCTGGCATTTTCTATACTTTCTACTACTACAGAGCCTTCAAGGCCCAGTGTGTTGATACTTTGTTATTAACATATAAATTTGCGTGAAGATATTGAACCACCTGGAGAATTTTAATCAGTCTAACTAGAGAGAGGAGAGAGCATCATGTTGCAGATAAGAGCTATAGGTCCTGATATTTTGAATAGAAATATATATGCCATAGTAAGTGTGGATTAATTTTAAAGAGATTATTAGATGTGTGAGAAGAAAATGCTGGATTGCCCATCAGTTGCTGAGCGTGAAACAGTGAGCAGGAAGGCATGAAGATTCTGCAGAGAGAAGCACAACTTGCTAAACATGGGACTTTGTATCACTTGAACTGTCTCTTTCTAAATAACTGGAAGGTACAGGTGGAAGTAAGCCATTGCACCTGCCTGTGATTCTGATACTCCGTAAGCATCCTCTCTTAGCCGCTATCAGAACGTGAATAGACCAAGAGCAACTGCTTACATACCTATATGTATGTAAAATAGAGATTTATTTATTTATTTATTTATGTAGTTTTACCTATATGGATTGAATATAAATGGATGTTTGAACCTGGCATCAGCTATGAGGTAGAGGGAAACAGACTGCCACAGTACGAAAGGATTGTGAAAGCTTCAAGTGAGAAAAAGAGAATTCATGCAGCTGCACAAAGTACATTGAACCCTGATTATGTGAATGTCCAGAGGAGATGCTGCTTCCAAAATTAAAGCAGCTTAAAAAGTTTGTCATCTCTCTGGGAAAGTCTTAAGAACTAGGTGGCACGTCTCAAGGGCCTGGTTTCATTTCAAGCCTTCACTGTCACTTTTCTGAGAGCTTTATTTGAAATTCTGGCCCAGTCACTTAGGTAAGAATATAAAACTCAAATACCACGTGTGGCCTAAAGAAACTGTAAAGATGGGGCAAGAATCTCTGAAAAACAGCATCATCAGACCTCTTGTTTGAACAAAAAATTCTGATGGTATAGTATCTCTAGGATAATTTGCCATTTCTTCAGCATTATTTACCAATGCAGTAATGTTTTAATAAGTACTTTGTCTTCACTGCATTGTGCTACATTGAGTAAGAGTTTTTTGGTAGCTTCCGTAGGCACAGGCTTCAAATAAGACAAAACAGGAGGAGGCTATTTTATATGACTATAAATTTTTTTTTTCTGCCTTGTGGGTTCCTAAGAGAGTCTTAATGATCAGGCAACTTCATTAAAAGAACTGCTCTGTTATGTGGGGAATTCCCTCACTTGGAGCCACCAAGGATGGGGGACTTTTTCACAACTCACAGCCTGCAGAACTAGCAAGAGCCAAAGCCTTCAGTAGTGATGCTGCTGCAGATAGATTTTGTAGTTGCATTGAACAGCTTTATGTGTTCACTTTTCAGAGAGACATTTTGGCAAGAATGTTTGTATTTATATGTATCTCTGTGTGTGTATTATTTCCACTAAGTACTCATCCGCAATTCCAGACTTTGGGCCAAACTTGTGGAAAGGAAACACAGCATGTTTCTGGATCAGAACAGCTTTGGCAGGGAGTTTCCAACCTTAGTCTTTACTTTACAGGCTTTCTCTTCACTCTTGCTCCTTTGAGCAGTGTTAGCTGTAGAAGGCCCCAGGAAATGAGTGTCAGGTTACATACACCTAGTTTGGCACTTTGCTGTATCTTTTGAACACAGAGGTCTGTAACTGTTTACTTTTTCAGTCACACGGAGGCTTCCTTAGTTCTTTGTGCTTCTCCAGTAGCCTCTGTGAGAATCTAGTTTTCTGAAGGACTGACTAGTGGTACTTTCCATCTCCAAGCTGAAGACAAGGTTGTTCCTGCAGTTTCCTATGTGTTTCTGAAGATGCTTAAATTATAAAGGATTCAGCTTCCTGCTTTCACTGAAGAGAAAAAAACACATGGAAGGGAGGTAGACTGGGATGGAATGTATTGACACGTTATAACTTCATTAGGTTTGGAAACTTGCATTATGAACTTGGGGGTAGCAGAGTTTACAAGTTATCTTTGCTATATCAAGTGACCTATGAAAGTGCTTTTTTAATTTAGAATGCCTGTGTAATTGAGTAAAGCCTTTCATTTGCCTGTTGATATAGCATGTAATTTGGATTGGGCAGAGGCCAGAAGATTATTTTAGACCTGAAGGAAGATGAGCTAACTGCAATGGGTACTCTGCTATCTGCTTCAGAGAACTGCCCAAGTAGACCTTGTGTAGTCAGGTAATCTTAGACTCTCTACTGAAGTCAACATGGAGATGTCCTTAATAGTTAGTGGTGATTGGTCATACATTAGGAGTAATGGTAATGATGCTGGAACAATTTCCAGTGAGGACGAGGATTGAAACCGGATTTTATTTTTAGAAACAAATTGCATTCTACCACTTGCCTTCTGATCTCCCACCATGTCATCTGCTCGTGACAATGTGGTCTAGCATTTGTGTGTTATTTCTGTACTCTTGTGTTCTTCGGCTGCGCCTTGTACTTATAAAAATCTAGCACTGTATCTAAATCATGTCTGGATGTTTAGATTTGGAACGCACTCCTGTTGGAGAAGCCAAATTTTCTTGTTAATTCTCTATCAAAATATGCCATGTTGGATGTGAGTGCTACCATTCCAAATCTTTGCGTGGGTAGAGAAGGTCATGGATTGAAATGTGAATGGAAGAACTCAAGAGCATCATATAACTGCATGTTGGGGTAGTTGTGGAAATGTTACGTCTTTCCTTGTTGCTGTATTTTATTTTCAAGTGTCGGTGCAGCCTGCCTTTGTGGATCCTGTCAGTCTTCCACTGTCATTAGCCAGCCTAATAGGAGATGAAGGGAGCCTGGGGCATTCAGTGCTATCAGACTAACTGAAGTTTGCAGAAGACATCAAAAAAAGCTGTAAGGAAGAGCAGTTGTGACCCTACTGCAGCTTATCTGTGGAATGGCTGTGTGCACTATAAGATGTGACTTGTGCCAGCAAGTCAACATGGTTTTGGCTTTCCCTCTGAGATACAATGACTCTGAGTCAGAGATTCTCAGATCTTGGCTAGGCTGCTGGCAGCAGAGTTGGATCATGCCCTGTAGATGTTTCAATATGGTAAGTGTTCCTGTGCTTTCAAAATACCAATACTTGTATGGTGAGTAGAAATGTTTCCATCAGGCTTCCGGTTCTGTTCCAGTTGTACAACTGCACATTCCCTCCAAGTCTAGTAGGATATATCCAATCCAAAACTGGCATATGATTTTAGTGCCATGCAAGATTTTCCATTCTCTCCTAATAGTTCCAGGTTTGGCTCACAAACTTGTTTTGGAAGCGATGCAAGCTGTGGTTTGATATGTAAAGGAGTAAGTGGCATTAAATCTCTCTGATTTCTTTAGGGAGACAGTGGCTGAAGCTCTTCTCAGTGATGGCTTTCTCATCCCAAAGGTGGATTGTCTGAAGGTGCTAAATATCAAGTATGAAGGTTAGTGTTTTGGGCACCACACAAGTAAAAAGTGCATTGTTAGGGTTCTGACCAAGTCTGTTCTTTTTTTCTAGTTATATTGAAATCGCTAATTCTCTGTATATTTTCGTACATCTGGGGGTCCTTAAGCATCTTTTGCCCTGTTCTTCAGACCCTTTTATGTCCATGCTTAGCTCTTGTTTTTTGCATAAATCTCTTAGTATGGAAAGGTAGTTCTTCAGCACTGAATGCCCAGCCAAAACATCTTTCAAAGCCTGCATCTCTGCCCTTTTCTGCAATAGTTGCTTTTCTCTTGAGCTCCCACTATATCTTTTCTACGTTGAAGATTTGAAGCAAATCAAAATGTGTGGGTTTTTTCGAGCCTCATTCACCACTTGCATGTTAATTCCAATCTGTTGCCCATGTATGGAGAGTTGCATGGATTTTCTGAAAGAGAATTAGGTACCTAGAGGGAATGAAAATTAAATTCCCTATTTCACAAGTAAAGAACTTTCCAAGAAAGATCTTCAAATTTTGGTGACTATATTACAGTAGTAAAAATCTAGAAGTTTTTTTATTCTTTGTTGCTTTGCTCAATATACCTTCGCTTTGTAGTATATTTTTAGATAGAGTAGCTCCTAATTATGTGTGAATAAGATGAAACTGGAAAGGGATGAGCAAAACAGGTAGATTTTCCTGTGTTAACAATTTCCTTGTGCTAATTATCAATTTGCTGCTTATTTTACTTCCCTAGCATAAGAAAAATAATAGTTTCAGGTCTACTGAGGATCCCAAGAAATACTCTGGAACCAGTGATCTTAGAAAAAACTACATTAGTTTTGTGCAAGTGTCACACCTGCATATCACAAAAAATTACAAAGTATTAATTTTTGGCTTTTCTGGGATTTTTTTCTTTTCATTGCAGCAAATAAAGAGGTATGGCAGTTCAAAATTCCTCAGACCTTTTACTGCTTTTGGCAACCTTTGCTGACAGGCCTCCTTTCACGAAGTTTTACACAGATCCTAATAGAGAAAATGTTTATGGAGTTGAAGGAATGTTCTGACTCTTCAGAACTCAGGCCTCAGTTCTTGATCAGCTGGATTTCTGAGTTGCTGACTGGCGTTGCCAAAGTAAATGCTGGTGAGTGTGTCTGGAATTTCTGTGTTTAAAGAAATATAAGCATCTCCTCTGTACTAGTGTGAAAACAGGGAGTGGTGGAACCTTTAGGCAGAAAGTGCAGTAACCTAATTAGTACATTTTGTCATGTGAACTTAGAGCTTTTATTGTTTCGTTTAGACTTTCCAACCTGCAACTTACGCATGTCATGTATTTCTGAGCAAAAAATTGAAATTGTTGTTGATAACTTTGCTGCAGCCTCCTCAAGACAGGAAAAGCTGATCTCTCATATGAAACATCAGGCCCTTAAGTGCTATTTTTTTCAGATATCAGTACTCGTAGGAAATAACAGTAACATACAATAAATAAAGAAGTTATATGCAATCTGTTATGAGTTTCCTGTTCCTTCCTCCCTTAACAGAAACCTGCTTTTACAGGACACTAAATAGTGTTGCTGTCCTTTATTGATCCTGTTGCAGGACTATTATGCCTAATAAACCTACACAAAAATAGTAAGAAATATTTTATTTTCAGTTCCTGACTCCTTAGAACTGTTAAAATTTGCAAACTGTATGTTTCATTCCAGAGATGGGCACTGAAAAGCCTTAATTATTCAGTGTCACAGGTATTCTGTTAATAGAATTTTTATACTGTATCATAGCATGTCCTTGAAGAGGTTTCCAGCTGGTTAATTTTTCTGCCTCTTCTGTCCTCACCTGGTCAGGATCAGATTGCACAAAGATTTTGTCAGTATCTCAGGTAGTCATGGGTTAATATTTGGTGCTTTCAGTCAGTGCTGAGCATATCTGTTGTATACCCAGATCCCTGAATGGTTCTTATTCCCAGCTGCTAAATCTACTCATTGCAGAGCTCTATCTGGAATGAGGCTGGGTCCCAGGTATAGTATGCTGCATTTACCTGGGATAATATTGTTCAAACACATCTTGTGGGTTTCCTGTCTGGGATGACATGCACAGGGCCAGCTTGGGAACAAGTGCAGCTCATTGTGGTCAGGTCTTGTGGAGCCAACCTGCCTGTCCCTGCAGTGTCATGTCCCTTAACGACAAACTTGGTATGTTTGGTCAGTGCATCTGGTCATAGACTTGGATTGAAATGCCAGCTTGTTTGAGGATATGTGCCGGTAAAAATGCAGAGAGATGAAGGGCATATTTTTGAGTTTTGAGCACCTTGTCTTTTTCATTGTCTTCTTTAAAGGGAAGAAAAGACAACACTGTAACAAACAGGTGTCTGTGAAGGAGCTGTTCCTCCATAAAGTTCCTTTGCAGTGGATAAGACTGACTGACAGTTGCTTGGAAGCTCCCTGCTGGGCAACCCCACATCTTCTTCAGCTGTAAGTTTGATCCTGTGCTCTAGAAAAGGGACAGCAGTTCTCTGTGACAGCTTTAGTTCCCTGGTGATATGCTGAGTTATGGCTGCAAGCTTTTTCTTTGCCTCTAGTAGGAATTGTGACAGTTGCATATAAAGCTGTGCTTGTTACTGCTCATTTCCCCATTGATTCCAAAAAGAAAAGAAAGAAAGAGAATTTAAAAGGATTGCACCTTCAAAATTAAAACAGAAGTTATCTGGGAGGTACTGAATAAGCAACCTGCTCAGAAGAAAATTGATTTGGTAGAGGTGTGACTACTTATAGATGTGATACCACCTGTGATAAACTTGTAACTTTTAGATTGGAGAACAACAAAGCAGAAGTTCAATTAGAAGTATCCCAAGTCCTTAATTTTAATCACATAGAGGGTTCCAAAATCCACTTACCAGGGAATAATCAGATTTTGCCTGTTAGAGGATCTATATGAGCCAGCTGCCCTGAAGAAAACAAACACTTACAAGCAAAAAAGACTCCAGATGAAGGTTTATCAAGCCTTGTAAGACTTTTCCATTGCCCTTTTCTCTTTCTAGGATCCTCACAATCATGAGACCTCGCTTGCCACGTTCTTCTCGGAAGAACCTTCTCTATCTTGCTTCCGTTTACACAGAAGGAGGTGCCCCTTTGTCCAGTCCAGGTCTCTCTTCGGATGGCGGTGAACAGCCAATTTACACTATAGAGAACTTACAGTGGAGAGTCAGGCAAGAAAATCAGGTTAAAAACCAAGGGCAGACTGTAGAGAAACAAGAAGATGTGCTGGAGAGAGATGATGGTGTAGCGGAAGTAGAGGAGGAGGAGGAAGAGATGGTAACTGAAACAAATCCTTTGGAAGGACTTGCTCATTCTGGTAACACGGTGGCTCTTGCTGAGAGAAGGGCAGCGCTGCAAGGGTCCGCCTGGCAGATCACTGCAGGTAAAGAGTGACTCGGTAAGATTTGGACAGTCTTCAGCACTGACAAATGTTAATTGAAATGCAAAGATATCCCAGCCCTTTGGGCCTGGCCATAATTGAAGTGGGCTTCAAAATCATCTAAATATCCAATTACTGAAAAATGTGGGGTTTTTGAGTCTTTCATTTATGTGCAGGAGTCATTTCTTGTAAACTCTTAAAACGCTGTGAGTGCGTTTTCCAGGAGCATGTTATTACTGTCTCATTAATTTTTTTTATTAGGCTTTTTCAAACTGCTTAAAATTTCAATATATCCGACTCGGGGCTAGCATATGTGCCAGCTGTGAACGGCAGAGAAAAAAGGAATGTTTCTCGTACTTGTTTTTGTCAGAGTTGTGGGTATTTGAAAGCACAGTTTGGCTGTGAACCTAAGTAAGTTCCGTGCTCCAGGAAAATGGTTGTTGTGACATCGTGGCAGAAAAAAAAGGAAGGAGCAAGGCAAGTTTTTAGAAGGAATAGAGTATATCCAGTGTTTTGTTATGTTTGTGACTGTAGGTGTACTTTCTCACTGGGGTTTGGAGATTTCTGTAGCTTAAGAATTTTGGATGAGTGATTTATGGAGGGACTTGAACACAGGAGGAGGAAGTTGATGGAGAGGAGTTGGAGTAAAAATGATATTTAACGGAAGAAAAGCAGCATTGGAAGATGATGAACTCTTGTACCCTATTTACTGGGAAATCCTCCCAAGTCAAAAAAAAAAAAAAAAA
>VYZS01104050.1:37247-49941 GCA_013400695.1 Neodrepanis coruscans
TTGGTATTCCTTGTCCAAATTTGTTTTGCATTCATCTACCTTCAAGTCTTGTGTGATACTGCTCTGTGAAAAACTTGGGTGATCCAAACAAGGGGATCGGCAGAGCGGCCGATGTGGTTTGGTTGAAACCTCCTTATCTCTCCAACGAGTACTGCTACAGCTGCTTTTGAAGTACGGTTGCTCAGGCTCACTTTCTGAGCTCGTCCATTCCTCAGATTCAGCACTGTATTCCCCCACGTCTTCCACATTTCTCTCTTCTCTGGAGTGCCTCTTCTCCATTTTCAGCTTCCCTACCATAGACCAGGCCGTCATCACGTTCAGCTTCCAGTCAGAGAGCTCAGTTCTCTTTCATTTCCAAAGCCACCTGGAATTCATACTCAACAGGATCATGTTGGCCACTTAAAAGTTTACACGAGGCTGGAGTTAATTTGCCTTGCTTAGTGTGTTCTGGCATCAACAACACCAACATGAAGTCCCTTCAAAAAAGAAAAAAATTGAAAATTTGGTTTCGAGCAATTGTGTAAAATACTTTGTAAATTGTGTAAAAACTACAGTGATGTTGTTTATCAGTCAGTAGAGGTCCCTAGTCATTCACATTTCTACGTAAAACTGATCATAATAAAATATACAAATTATATTGTCTCTGTAATCATGAATCAAACTCTCTTCCTCTCTCCCAGTTACTANAAACGCGCCTTGAAATCCGAAAGGCTTGGTGCTGTGATCACTGCCCTGGGAAGCCTGTTCCAGTGCCCAACCACCCTCTGGGGGAAGATCTTTTCCTGATATCCAACACAAACCTCCCCAGACTCAGCTGCAGTCATTCCCTCAAGTCCTGTCACCAGTCACCTATCTTTGTGGCCTCCTTTGGACACTAATGGCTTGATGGCTTTTTTATATTGTGGTGCCCAAAACTGCACATGGGACTCAAGGTGGGACAAGCACCAGGGCTGTGCAAGTGTAAGTTTATCTCATGCATTATCCCTGTACTGACACAGGTGAATTGCTTTGAATCCTGAGCAGGTTTGATCAGCAGGAGTTCAAATACCATGAAGTTCATTGAATATCCTCAGCATATACTGCATGTTATTTTAAAAAGAACCAAGTTTTCCTCGCCTATTTTGTTACTTTTCCTTAATGTCCAGAAGCAATTCTCAACATTGTTCAAGGACTTAAAAAAAATTGAACCCATCCACACACAGGTAGATTGCTGGAACAGAAGACTTGAGGAGAGAACTTGGGTTTAAAANCCCACACAATAAACCTACACCTGAAATGAACGGATTATCTCAGTAATATTTAAAGATAATAAAACAGAAAAGGATGACCCACCACTTTCATTAGAAACCTGTCTTCTACTACATGAACTGTCTGTCTACATTAGGAACAACTATCCAGCATGAAATTTAACACAAAACCTTTCAGCCTCTTTCAATAAGGGTTTACTATCAGAACCAACAAGTTACATTTACTGCAAGCTGCTAGACAGGTAAAAGTCAATGAGAAGATGTACAAAGGTTCCACAAGATGATAATTTTGTGCTCTTGTTTACTGTACCTACTGTACTGAAAGTTCTAAAATCAAATATGGATATTGCTGCATTTTGTCAGAAAGTCAGGATAGAAACTCATAATTCTAATAATTCTCAATTCTTGTCTTATACAAGAAGAATATTTGTTCAAGGAATTCTAGAGAGAAGTATTAGCAATTAGAAGATCCAAGTTAACCTGTGAAGGACTTAACTAACATCATGGAGATTTTGAAAAATCAACAATTTTTAAATGGAATTGCACGTAAGAACAGTATATATTATAGAAAAAATGGTAAACTAAGACCTACATGTAAATGCAGGTAATTGGACAAAACTGATCACCAAAATAATTTACTAGAGGCCTACTTTCAGAAAGCTGCAAGTCCCACTTTCCTCTCCTCTGCAGAACAACAGATTGAGAATGCAAGATCCAGTGTGAATAATGAAAGGGAGTCTTGAAGAAAATATTTATTTTAAATCCACTTTTTAATTCTGATAAATCTTCTTTTTAAAGCACAGTCAGTTATCTTTGTGCTCTGACAAATGCTGTAGGTATAAGCTGTGGATGCACGGAAAGCTCATTCCCAGTTTTTCTGTAAGAGTTTTTGTGACTCTTAAAAGAGGCACAATGTTGGCACTGAAGCAAAGATTGGTAAAGATGTAATTTCTTAAGCTTGTCATGCACCCAAAAAGTAGGACATAAATAAATAAATAAATGCCTTGCTCACGGTCCTGAGTGGGACTATCCATCACGACTGCAACTAACAATAAATGTCTCTTTCTTTCATGCACCTTTTTAATTTGTTCTCACATCTCTCACATTTTTTCAGGCTATAAGCAAGCAATAAAAGACGACAAATTTTTCCTCAAAAGAGCATAAGCACTCAACCAAGCACATGAATTATTTCTATACAGGACTTTATCAAACACACTTGTATTCAAAAGCTTTTTAAAAATCTGATTCCTACTTCCCCAAGAGACCACAGTGGCTCTTATTCAATTACTGTGGTTCACCAAAACAACAAATAATAGGAGAAATACTCCCTGTAATATACAGCAGTGTAACTCCCTTGATATGACAGAACTAGGGACTAAAAGTAAGTC
Organism: Neodrepanis coruscans; assembly: GCA_013400695.1. Classification (NCBI taxonomy): domain Eukaryota; kingdom Metazoa; phylum Chordata; class Aves; order Passeriformes; family Philepittidae; genus Neodrepanis; species Neodrepanis coruscans. Next base: position 39,883 of record VYZS01104050.1, read on the forward strand.
CTGCCCTGGGCACAATGTTGTGTCTAGTGTAGCTACAAGGAGCACATCTCTGATATTGTTAATGTTATTATTTATTTGCTTTTCTTTCTAAAAATATACTTTTAAATTTTTCCACAGAACAAAATTCAGTAGATATCAAAATCAAAAGAATAATAACAGAAATGATGATATGCAGGAATATATCAATTTAGTGATTTAAAGCAAATACAATAAACATAAAAACAAAATTTTATGTTGTTAAAGTATATTCTGCAAAACAGTACAGATATTTTATGAAGCATCACAAGCCACAAAAGAAAAATGAAAGACTCGCCTGCGCGCACATAAGTCAGCTTATTCATTCTAAGTTTTCATATCCTTTAAGTTTTAGGTAATAAGATACTGAAAATCACAGCCCCTGATATACCACTCATAGAATCATAGAATGGCCTCTTCACCTTTTGGGAGGAGCGCTCCCTAATTCCTTTGGAACAATTTCCAGGTATTTCAGTGCTGTGTTGGTGTTTCTTAGCTCCTCTTTGACACTCAGAAGCACATCCCTTCCCCTGATGAACGTAGTTTAAAGCTCTGCCAATAAGTCTCAGAAAGCTTTCTTTCTTGACTTTTTCCCTACACTAAATGGTGGGTTTCTGCTGCTTATGGGAGTTTTCAGAGAAGAGCAGCTCTTTTGATTTGATAATCAAAAGCATAAAAATGCCGAAAGGTCTCCGAGACAGGTTCGTATTGGCCTAACAATAACAAAGGCTAAAATTGTCACAGTGAAATGAAGATTATTAATCTGCAATACCTTTATACAGTAATATACAAGTACCCTAAACAGGTAAAACAGTAACATTCCAGAAGACCGCACTCCAAGTTATGCAAACAGAACACACACACATGCAGTGACGGCTGCTCAAAAGCCTAATTTCCTTAGGAAATGAAGCTAATTAAGGAAAGTGCTAATCACTAGTACCTAAAAAAAACCTAAAAGGCCAACTGAGTCAATCAACACTGTTTTTAAATAAAGAACCATATCTTTTAGTATTTTCATATATTCATATTCTTTTTCATATTTTTGCAACCAGGAGGCTCAAGGAAGATCTTCTGGCTCTCTCCAACTCCCTGAAAGGAGGCAGGAGCCAGGTCGGGGTCAGGCTCTGCTCCCAGGGACCAGCAGATGGGACAAAAGCAAATGGCCACAAGCTGTGCCAGGGGAGGTTCAGACTGGACATCAGGAGGAATTTCTTCATGGAGACAGTTGTCAGGCATCGGAAGGGGTTATCCAGGGAGGTGGTGAAGCCACCATCCCTGGAAGGTGTTCACGGAGTGACTGGACATGGCATGCAGTCCTCTGGTCTAGTTGACAAGGTGGTGATTAGTCACAGGTTGCACTCGATGATCTTGACGATCTTTTCTAACCTCAATGATTTTGTGATAGTCCTTTATGCCCTATGAAATAAAAACACAGTTTCCTTGCATTTGAATGGAAATTCCAACCTTGATCAGTTAAGTTTAACTTATGACTTAAAAACTTGCTGTTCTCTAATATTGTGAATTCAAAGAGTACCCCTGTAAATGCTTGGATATTATTAGCATTACATTGATCTCTGTTTTCATTCTAAGGGTTTTTTCTCCCACATAGCACTAATAGCAGTATATTTACAACCAGAATTTACAAGTACTTGCCCACACGGATGCATTAATAGCTTAATCCAGAATGGATTTAAATTAGGTCTCATTTATAACTCTGTATCTTGCCAAAAACAAAAAAAACCCCATTATATTAAAAAAATACTATAAAAGGTAAAAAAAAAAACAGGTTATCAGCACATTGCACCCTCAGCTTACAAAATATTGCAACTCAGAAACACTTTAAAATACATGCGATAACACTACTTTTTTTCAAATTATTGACACTCTACTGCTTTGGCACTGGGCAAACAACATGGTTCTGTTGGTCTAAGTTTAATGAGCTCCCTTCTTCTTTCCAAATTGTCATCTCTCTAAGCATCATGTCAGAAGAACGGTTTTGGCTTTTGTTAAATGTATCGTGCCTGTTCTTCCACCTCTAGTAAATGATCCTAACCCCTTTCCAAGTAGAAATCTTAAAAGAATAATAAGCCATATGTTCTAAAGACTGGAAAAAGCCTTGAAAGTATGATTAAGAGAAAGAAGGCTGTTTGGGTTTTCAAATTTACTGCTGTCTTCTCCATTGGTTTTATTTAACAAGATATTTTCCAGAAGTAATCCATTTAAACTAATTTTTAGAAGAGAAAATTCACATTATCTTACCAAGACTTATATATCAATTTAAACTACCAGCAAAATATGTTCTTCCCAACTGGAAATTAAATCGACTCATTCAAACCCTATTATTACTGGGTTTTGTTTCCAGGAACAAAATAATCCAGATTAAACTATCATTATTGCTTCTGCATCTGGATTTTTCAAAGTTTTTTCTTTTGTTATTGACAACTATATAAGTTTTGCTCTTAATTTTGACCCCTTTTGAAAAATAATATATTTTCTCTGCATGTAAACCGATCTTACCACTTTGCTGCATTACCCCAATTCCACATATATATCTCTAGTTTTCTGTTGTTTAACATCATTTAACATCATAAACAATTTATCATAAATTTCATTTGTCCCTCCCTGAAAGATCTTATTTTAACAAGGAGGTATTTTTATTATGGTTAGAGCTAAATAATCCAGAATTCAAAAAATTATTTAAAATACACAGAGAAATTTAATTCTAAGAACAATTCGCTGCTTCTGTCATGCTTGTGAAGAAAGCAGCTCAGAGACAATCCATGAGAGAAAACTGTACTCTGTATCTTGCAGAAATGCCCTCTCTCAGTCCTGTGTTGTGATTTACTATCCTTTGGTTGCTAGTGATAGATTGGTGGATCTGTTATGAAAGCTCCTTCTATGGAAACTCCCACTTCTATGAGTCATCTTGGAGTTTCTCGCCTTTTTCATTCACGTCAAGCTTTGGTTGAAAGCCATTAACTTGGAAAATTTTAGCTGTCTCATCTCTCTCTTGGATAGCAGTGGAAAATCTTTGGTCTATGACGTAATGATCACCATTACCCTTCAAATATTTGAGATGGGAATTAAAAATCTGCTAAAAAAGAAAGAAATCTCTAGTTATATTCAAACTGTTTAGAAACTAAATCACAGTGATTTATAAAAATCTCCTTTTCATATCCATTTAGGAACGTTTGAGGAAAGCACTAGAAAGGAAAAGGTCCTGTCTCCATCAAAGGTAGTCCTGTCTACCATGATATATCATAGATCTTCCACATAAAAACAAAACAAAACAAACAAAACACAAAAACAAAAAAAAGACACAACACCTAGATATTGTAACTTCTGGAAAAGTAAGGAGTCTTTCTCCATTTCCTTTAGCCCTGAGCATATAAAGTCAATTTCTTAAGACACAACACTTGCCAAATAGTTTATATAATCTGTTCTAACATAAGCCGCAATGTTGACAGAGAAGAAGGGAGGCCATCTCCAGAGCCCACCTCTACGACCCTGTGCACTTCTGTACAAGGAGCTCCCAGGAGACAAGTCAACTTGAATCTTTCCATCCTTAGCCACTTGCTTCACCCCTGCAGCTTACCTGTTCCACTGCACTGACAGAACAGGCATTCTGTAGCATTTGTTCCCAAATGCCAAGGTTAAGATTTTTAAACAACGAAGGTCAACTCATTGTTGAGCCAGGAGCACTGAAGCAAACAAAAAAACCAAACAACAAAAAGATTACAGCTTAGGATCTAATTTTCGCACTGATCACTGGGAGAGGGCAGCAAGGAAAGGAGAGTTGTGTTGCTCCTAAACTGGCAAACACAGCAGACTGACAAATTAAGCAGCAGAAAGCACCACCAGCAGCAGCAGCAAGTACCCCTCCTTGAACACAGCATCCTTCTTGATGCCCTCCAGATTATAAATAAAAACCTGTAATACCATCCTTGCTGCTACAAAACCAGCACTATGCTCTCTCCCTGATTTATCCACAGCCTTGAAAAGTGCAATCTATACACTACTGAAACCCCCTGAACTACTTACAATCTCACAGTTATCACTATAGATTTATTACATGTGTTCACATACTATGATCCAGATCCTTGTCCCTAAGCAAGCCAGCTCTCAACAGTGATAAAAGAAACTGATTACTAATTGTCTACAAATTGCACTCATTTTTTTTTCTCCTGAATGAATCCATAATCCTATTAGGGAGCCCAGGATCATTACAATACAGATAATACCTCTTTTCAGTCAAGTCAGTTCTTTAATCAAGCCTGTCAGTCACTGCCTTTGTCAATGCCAGAGATCCAGATGTAATCAGTATTGCCACTCTGAAAAGGTTCTGATGCCAGTACTTGGAAAGGCGATGTCTCTGCCCTGTGCCACTCTATGTCAGAAACAGTTGCTCTCAGTTTATTTTGGATTTCTAGTCAAGTACCTCTATCATAACCTCTCTACCTAGTGTGACAAACATGCAGTATGTTAATCCTTTTTAGTGGACCACATGGTTCTCCTTCAAATAATAGCATCATCTATTATGTAGATATCTGAGAAATAAATGAGTTTTCTGTATGTTCAAAGCATTTCAACTCAGTGATTTGAATTAATCACTTAACTGTACAACTGTTTCATTTGCAACAGTCAAACTAAAGAAATAGCCGATTAACTGTAGGTAAGAACTTAATTTCCTTCCAAAGAAGCTTGATGTTGCCAGGAAATAAGGAATGAGGGAGATACTGACCAGATTCTATATTGTTACCCTCAAATACAAGAACAGCCCAGGGAACAGTGGTAGCCACTGCTCTTTATACTTTCTCACAGGAAAGGTAAGGTGGTGTCAGGCAGACACAAGATTAATATTTTATCTTGGCATTAAGCCAAGTCCAAGTCCTCAATTTTTTACCGCTCTTACAATTTCTTGAGCAGGTTTTCGATTTTTTTTTATTAAGCTCTTCCTAAGCAGCTTCTCTTACCTTACCCTAACTGTCCAGCCAGACTCTTCCATCACTGGACTCCTTGTGCTGGGCGTCATCCTCAGCACATAAGGCTGATGGCTCTCCTACGACAGCCCCCACAGAAGCCCGTGCTGGGCCACCATTTCCCTGCCTGTGTTACTGGGGTTCCCTTGCCGACACTGTGACCCCAAGCTTCTTTGTGGTTGTAATGAGCTTTTATCACACACGGTAACAGCTTGTTACAAACATTTCAGGCAAGATGCAATTTTATTACTGTAGGTATATAAATATCAGTACTTTTGCTACTTGAAATTTTAAAAGTAATTTGTTACAAGTATTTCTTTAGAATGTTTTCCACACAACAGAATGAACTGTGACTGAGAGGACAATCAAAGGATGTTCTAGCATCACAATAAATAAAATATTAGAAAAGGTTCAAACAGCAAAAGCTTGGAATACAAAAAACACTATACTGCAGTCTTTCTACATTAAATATTACTTGAATATTACACACATTTCTCTCAAATATCATGTTGTGCTCAAATATTTAGATGATGGTTTGGTGTTGGGATCTCAAAGGTCTCTTCCAACCTCGTTAATACTCTGAAACTGTAATTTTACCTTTATTTAAAAAAAAAGGATTAAATAAAGTACAAAATGCAAAACTACAATGCAAATAATTCAATATCTGAAATAATGTACCCTTATTGAGTTATAACCCTATCTTTTTTATTAGTAACTGTATAAAGCACACATTTCATGTAGTGCACTTAAATCTTTATCTTATTTATGGATAAAACCATAAATAGTCAACTTTTTTTCTGACAGAGGCATCGGGTCTCACATGTTTAATTTTTTTAATTCACCAAGTCAACACTAAGTTTCTCTACTATAAAAGAGATGGAGTAAATTCAATAATAATTCAAATAATATTCAAATAATAATTCAATAATATTCAAACTTTAAAGTGATAGTATGTATGTAATGTGCATAATTTGTATACATATAGTCTTAAAAGTAAGTATGTGCAAAAATGTAAAACTTTTTTTTTAATACAAGACTATTTGGTAGTTTGCATTTTCCACATCCATATGAAAACAACTCCTGGCTATTAATCCTTCTCCTGTTTCCCACTTTCAGTGACAAAATTAATAATTTCTTTGACACATGTAAAACCAACCACAATTACTGCCACACCTCCAAGGGTACTTCAAATCAGAAGAAACATATTTATGCAATTAACTCACTGGCATTTAGACTAAAAAAAAAAAAAAAGCCTCATAAGTAGCAACAGTATAGTTTGTTTGTTTTTCCACACTGCACTTCTCAGAAATTCAAACGTCATCTTGCAGAGATGGAACATTTCTTTTCTTTCTGATTTACATTATCTAGGAGTGGGAGTACAGCTTTACCTAGGGATCTCAATCAGTTCCTATTCTATTCTAATTATACAGTCCCTTGCCTAAAGAATATACTATCTAAAATTATGATGACAGGCTGGAATATCAGAAAGACCACACGAAACAGTCTGGTATTCAGATCACTATTTGTCCAGACACCTTTAGAAGGTAGTATTTTGTGGGTACACTAAGTTATGGAGAGGTTTTAAAGGGGGAAGTGGAAAGAAATTATGTATTTAATATGCACACGAGCAAAAATACCAATATACACCAAAATAAACAGTTAGGAAAGGATCTCAGTTAGAAATGAGAGCCTGTACAAACAGTTTGCTGGATTAATGGAAACAGGAGACCCAATCTTGGCCATCTTTCCTGGCCATAACCTTGAGAAATCTCAGTAGTCATCTGTCTGCATGGGTCTAAGAAGGTGGACAAGTTTAAGAGGACTCCTAGACTTCAGGCTCAAGTATCCCAGAGACATTAAAGCAGTGTTTCAGCCATTTTCGGACTAAGTTAGAAACTGAGCATTTAAAGGGAATCATAAAATTCTATTCAAGTCAGACGTTTGAGCAAAAGGACAGATCTGTAGATGAGAAATCTGTTAAGCAAGTAACAGTTTAAGCCATGAGAATTAGACTAAAGACCAAAAGGGTTAGGGTTAGGGTTAGGGTCTTTAGTGATGAGACTCTGAGACCCATTACAGAAGGAAGTCAAGAGGGGTGGAGGAGGAAAAGAGAAAAAGTGATAATCTCAACTGCATACAAAAGTCACTTGAAATACAGTGTATATTTCTAAGGTTAGTATCAGACTGAATAGTACAAGCGTGAACTACGGATTATGTTTAGTCTAGTGCAAGCAATTCACGCATCATGTAGAGTAAAATTACAGCTTTCAGGAATAGTCTATGGACAGGGATATTTTAGTTGAGCTCTATTTCAGGAAACAATAGGTCATCCATTGAGAATTCTCTATTATCCCATTGTCTTTATGCTCACTTTTCCTTTACATGCACAGAAAAAAAGCTACAGAGGATAAAAAGAAAAAGCACTAATTATCACTTAACTATCATTGCAGATAATTTCCCACTTCTTTGTTTTCTTACTGCTTCTACTGTATACTTTTTAAAAGTTAGTATAGATGCATTAAGGAGTTACCACACTGTTGGAAACTATAGGTAAGTAGATACAAAGAGAAGTCTTTTTAAAAATGATTCAGTGTTCGGGGACACTACAATCAATAGATCTCCAGCATCGTACTGTGCTACAGCAGAGACCAGTGCTTCCTGTGATAAACTTGAATGCATTTTCCAAGTGCTTTTTTCTGATCCTTAGAAACTTATCCAACATATGACTAATTGCCAGTTCAAAGACATTACAATTTGAGCCCACAGCACACACACACAAAAAATCCCCAACGAACCCGAACCACCAAAACGCATTGCACAAATCTTCAGGACTGCAACAAAACCGTAGTCATTAGGCATGAGTTATTGCCAGAGGACACAGATCAAGAGCAGCTCAAGATGCATATATGGGCCTGGATTTTGGATTAGCCCCCGATTTTGAAAATCACATTTTCTGAAAAAGTGACACATCAGTGTTTTCACGGCATTGAAAACACAACCCTCTCGTTGTGTTCTTATCTCAGGAGCACTACAGATATAACACATTACTCCTTGCTGTTCTGAATATTTTCTGAGGCAGTAAACTGTTTTATCCACTGAGAAAGTGCTTAAAGCTGACAAAGTATATGAGTCACAAATGAAACAGATAGGTTTTTTTCATTCATACATTACAGTTTACACATATGTATCATAATAATACATATATTGCAGTTCAACAGGAATCAATCATTTTCACCAATTTGTTTTTTGCACCTTAGAATGAATTATTTTCAGCATGTAACAAATGTGGTAAGTTAGCTTATTTAATTTTCATTTATTGAGTCAAATATTGCAAGACTGCAGGAAAACAGGTTAAAATAGGCTTTTTAGAAAATTTTCTTATTTAAGTTGGCCATTCAGAAATTAAAGTGACTCCAGAGTTTGATGCCTTTAGAAAACTACAATATTCGTAACTTGTAGTCACAGTTTAAAATTGTGTTTTATATACTTTTATTAAGACTGTCCTAAGAGCTTTCATACTTAGCAAACAAAACTCATACAAGCATCAAGCCAGCGACAGATGTATAGCATATATATTCTGATACAGCTTCCACAAAAAGTCCAAAATACATACAAGTTACTCAGTGAAGGAAAACAAATATATTGGGCTTTAAAACCAATTTGCTTTTTGATGCAAATATTTGGCATTAAGATCGCTTCCAATATTTTGCTCACTGAGGAGGGAGGCATCCTCTTTATTTAAAAAGAATACTCTAATATTAAGATGCTTAAAATGAACACATGTTCAAATACGTCTTGTACTTTTTAATCTAACAAATTGGAGATGGTCTAAAGTAAGACCTGAGCACAGATCTGCAGCTCATTTATAAATTTAGAGACATGTATAATCAGTATTTGCAGAATACGCATTAAATCAAATAACATTGTTAAGAGAAGCGTTAAAAATTGCAGATCAGACTTTTCAGTCCCTTCATAATTAGAGCCATATAAATGACAACATTTTGATCCAGCTTAATTTTTTTCTTACCTTCCTAAGCAATATTAGTCTCAACACATTCCTGGGAAGTCTCAACACTGCCATCCTGATGAACAGAGAAACCTTAAATTTACCCAAATCAAAGGCCTAATATTATATAGTCTTTCATCAGGTGAAACTCAGAACAATACCAAGAAAAATATTTTACTTTTTCTACTCACTATGCCTTCTCTGCAATAAAACACTAATATACATTAAATCTAAAGTAAAGTACTAGCAGTTTATACCGGCAGTGAACATCTTGTCCTTAAAATGATTACTGAAACAGCAATTGAAAAATAGCCTCCTAGCTATGGTTAGCAATAATTTTTATTTAGTAGCTTCCTCCTTTCTGAGTCAATTCTGATGTAGTATTCTAGAAGAAAAACAAATTTGTCATTTCTGTTCCTCCATCTGTCTCTCTCCCTCCCTTAACCACCTTTAAAGAAGAACAATAAGAAATGTGACTTAGCACTCTTCTATTACAGAGGCAAAGGGCAAAGGAAGATTTTCAGTGTTGACTCACCAGTCCAGATGAATGTAATTATTACCACCATCCAACTCCAAAGGGGATATTCTTCCTTGACAAATGCTGACAGAACACTTGTAATGGTAGAAAAAGTTGCTGTGCAGAGAGGACCGAATCTGAGGAATTCATACACCAGAACATACAGAACTAGAAATTACTTTAGAAATACCATTAAACTTTACCTTTCTGTATTTTATTGTGCCTACATGTGTCTTGCCTAAACTGAACAGTGATGGAAAGAACGCACCATAAGCACACACATATAAACACAGACAGACAGATATGGCCATATACATACACACATAAGGTCTGACTCTGCCAATGCATCACTGTTTTGAGAACTTTGGAAATTCAGGGGCACTGTCTATGATGTGGGTAAGTCACTGAGCCAGCAGATCAGGCAATTTTCAAACTGGATGAGAATATCTGTGGATTTAAAAAAACTAGATTCATGAAATCATGCCACAGACTCTTAACCAAAACACCTACTTGACCGTGACTCTCCCTACAACATGAAGAAG
>VYZS01104050.1:50139-71991 GCA_013400695.1 Neodrepanis coruscans
ACCTGTGCAAAGGGCAACAACATCCTACAACACAGAGGCAAGAAAGAACCATCGCAATAGACAAAAATATCTTATCTAAGCATTGTCATGCAAGAAAGTAATTGTGCAATTACCATACAAAGGACTCAAGTTTCTCACTTTTTTTTTCGACACTGCTGAATGTAAGTGATTGGTGTTTGACTGGACTCAACAAAGCACTGGAGCGACAGCATCCTTCACCGATGACAAGACATTCAGCTACATTATATACAGCAGCCACTACTTACTTCCCAGATGGTGAATTAATGAGCACAACTCTGCTTTCTTCATGGTCTTTTTATTTCGGCAAAATTAGATTAAATACTACATTTCTAATCATCAAGACTCAAAAAAAACCCCCGAAAAAAACCCGTCCCCTTAAAAATAAAAAAGAACATCCAATATTTGCCCCTGAATTGCCATAGGTTATAAAGTTAGATTTTCCTTTTGGCTGACCTTGATGAAAACTTCCTCATTCATCTTGGCAGAAATGGTACCAAGTTACTGTGTTACTGTACCTAAACTACCCAAGCAAGACACTGAACAGAAAAGCACAGTACTTCACTGCATCAAAAATAAAACCTCAAAGAAGGTGATCAGAACCCCATTTTTTGAACTCTGCTCAAACTGTAGCATTGTAAATCACAAACACTAAGCAGCTGCCCTGCAGCACTGTCTGACAAATTTTTAAAGAGTATGACTGAACATCCATGACACTTACCCATGGCTAACATTCCATAAAGGACTCAGAAATTAACCTAGACTGTTTCAGAAAATGCCAGCAAAAGGAAAACATGAACCTATCAACAGACACCACTGAAATGAGTACAAGCATTTTGATTAACTAGAAGTCTGAGAAACCATGGCCACTTCCAAAAATTCAAAATAAAACCTATTAAATAGTAGGGTCACAGTAGATTTGGAACATAAAACAATGTATGCTTTGGCACACAAATATGCAATTAATACCTTGGCCCAAATCTACAGCTTTTACCAAATCTAAACTTACTACAAAGTCATTTTGCTTTGAGGATGACTATAGGATTTAACTCAAACCACACCACAGGAACAGTATCATAGAATAGAAAACTTGATAGGAAAGTACTCATTTTTACTGCATCCTTAGCATACTGTGGAGTTTCGTTAAATTGAAAAATTGCTGTAAGAAACTACAATAACACCTTAATGTTCAAAGCACTTCAAATTTCCCTCAGTAAATACTTCCAGTGATTACTGATATATGTATAGCACTGTAGATAAAAGCAAGCTGTGTCTAGCGTGTCACACTGAGAACTTGCAATTGCGAGTGAAGGAATCAACAGGGGAGATGTAGGTTAGATATTAGGAGAAGGTTCTTCTCCCAGAGGGTTGTTGGGCATTGGAACAGGCTTCCCAGGGCAGTGGTCACGGCCTCAAGCCTGGCAGAGCTGAAGAAGCATTTGGACAATGCTCTCAGGCACATGGTGGAATTGCTGGGGTGTCCTGTGCAGGGCCAGGAGTTGGATTTGGATGACCCTTATGGGTCCCTTCCTACTCAGAAAATTCTGTGATTCTATGAATTACAAACCAAGTGTGAACTGAAGAGAAATGCAAAAGGTAGTGTAAAATTTTAAGCACCTCGCCTCAAACTTCATTACTTTTGTCACACCCGTAAGTATGAATTCAAAGGGACAGGATGGACAGCTCGAATTATAAATAGAGGAAGCAGCATTTTAGCTGTTTCTTAAGATACATGATTCCCGTATGGAGTTAACCCATACAGGCAAGTACAGGTAGTGCTGAGCACAAGACAAGTAAAAAGTACAAACCACACTTCTGAAGGAAAAGAAATGGAATATTTCTATTGCTTTAGGTATGTAACCATATTTCCTAGGACAGAAAAAAACGCCACAACTATACAGCAAACACCTTTAGTACCTCTTTTCCACCAATCTCTTCTACTTAATAACCTGAAGGAGCTATAGCTAGCATTATTCTGTTGTCCCTACTAAAGCAACATTCACACTTCAGTTGACAACATTACATAAAACAAGAGCAAGCATGTAACCCCTCAAGGATTATTTGTGGGTTCCTTGTAAACTAAGATAATGGGATCTACGATCAAAGCAATACACTGATTCTCCCAATCTACATTCTGATAGGAGGCTATTTGTTACTACCTACTCGGTAGACCTAAATGACTCATTAATGCTCTGGGAAGAATAAAAAAAAAAAAGGTGTGCTTGTGGCTGAGTCAAAGACACATCAAGGATATGATACATCATATCATGTTAATTTATACTAATTCCATTAGTAATTGAGTGTTTAGAACACTACTCTGATAGACTAAACCAAATGTTACTTTAACCAAAAATCTCATCAACCTTTGAGAAACCTGAAAAACAAAGGGTATTCTGTTTCTAAACGATCTCAGCATACTGGAGAGACCCTCACATAATCTGCTACCCAACAAGAGGCAGGATGTAACTCACTTTTTACGACAGCAGCTTTCTGATAAACTGAAACCACCACTTCACAAACTACTAAAAAAAAATGCCTGAAGGACAGAAAAACCTCACTCAGCAAGCATCAAACAGTACCCTAATATAAAAAACAGCAAGAGGAACTTAAAGGCATCTTGTGACTTTAGATTTTCATACCAGTTACCTTACTTGGCAAAAACAAAGTCAGTCCAAAGCTAACTAGGCCTGCTTTCAGCAAGGTGTTGGACTAAATGACCACTGGAAAGAGGTCCCATCCAAACTAATTATTCTGTTAAGTTAAAATTGCTTCATTCTTATAACAACACTGCTCATTTCCAAGGTGAAGAAGCCGGAAAGTCATCATCAAAAGACAAGAGAAAAAGTCTACCACTTTGATTTGAAAATGAAAACAGCAAATCCCCACGTTCCAGCAACTTCACTGCTTCTTTTTCAAAGGGAGATCTAAATCGGACAAAGCCTGAGGGAGGAACAGGGGTTTTTCTGTGGGTTTCTTTTGTTTGTTTTGGGGGTGCTTTTTTTTTGTGTGTGTTAACCAGGGCAACCTAGAAATCCAAAAAAAAGGAAGAGACTTGGCAAAGAGCTAAACCAGTATTTGATCTTAAAAAAAAGAAAAAGCATAGAGTCAAAGGGGGCAACAGCATGTGGTTTTAGTTTGAAAATATCAAACTTAGTGTTGACTTTATGTGATTTGATTGGAGTGTCTCCCATATCATCTTTATGTGATATGGGAGTGCATACAGTAAACATCTTGTGGGTGTCCTCACTAAACATAGTTAAGAGTATAACCTTTAGCTTTAACCTAAAGTTGCTACTCTGTCCCTGTTATAGCATATCTCTCTTGTCAACCAAAATAGGAGTTGATTCAGCTAATCACAACAAATATTAATCTCGATGAGGGGTCTCTCTCCAGATGGAATGAATGTGAAAAATTCCAACTATGGAACCAACCGGCACTTTGGTCTATGGTGGGATTTGTAAAATGCTTTGATTACAATGTACCATGATATCCTAATGAAATTCTAGAAGAGGCCTACAACAAACCATGTAAAGCCTTGGGTTTATTTTGACATGGTGAATCAATCTGCTTTCTAGCAAGCAATGTCAAAAATAACTAACGTAAGAAAATGAAATACAATAGCTTCCTTTACAACTCAGATACTCAGCTGAAGTATTTGTTTAAATATAAAAATAACATATATATTTGAATCAAAACTGCCAGCTAATGAAGAGTTATTATGGCCCGTCTCATGAACAAATCGATCACCTCAGAAGAATGAAACCACATCTTAGGAGATGCTACACCACTTGGCTCTGCACTTCCACATACGCTTGTTAACTCTGAAATATCAAACAAAACACTATACAGCATGGCACCAAAAAGCCTAGATCTGTAACGGTGGTCATGGTATTCTTACTTCCAGATGAATTATCTGGGTTACCATGAACATATCACATAAAATACAGCTTATCAACAATAAGGGATAGATCACAGGAAATTAAAAAAAAAGTCCACATTAACAGATGAGAAGCATTTTAAAAATACTAGTATTACTACTCAAACATACTTTTAATCTATAATGTCGAAAAGAAAAATAGCCTTGTACAATAAAATTACAAAAAAATGAAAGTCTATATACTTAAAAATATGTATTTGTCCAGCCATGAACACATGGCTCTTCAAAGCCCTTTATATCTAGCAAATGACCAAAGGAGAAGAGTATTCTCAGGGATGTGTGTGAGGTAGGTAGCATTAGAGACATTTGGTTTGGGGTTTTTTTTCACATTATGAGGTGGACAAATCAATATATGAAACTAATTTACAATGTGGCCACACCTGGGAACTTCTTCAGAATTTATGAATTGCTTTTCTTCACCTTTCCAAGCCCTGCTTCCATAACTGAACTTACATACCGCCTTCCAAAAGGTCCAACACTTCCGCTCTTGATGTAAACAGTAACAAAGTGCAAGTAACCAAAGCAATTTCTTTTACTTTTGATATTCACAGATCTATAGTAGCATTATAAGTGTTTAGCAAAATGATATTTCAGTTGCAAACTCTAAAGTCGCTAGGAAAGTCAAAGCCAGTAGACGTCTACAATGGAATAATTTGCATTGGAAATGGCATCCAGAAAGATCAAAGAACAGAAAGGCAAAATTTACCTAACTCACAGCTGTTGACAGTAAGAATTCACTTTCTTACTAGTTCATCAGCATATAAAGTGTCATTGGTATCCATCTATCTGCTTAATGCTTTCTCTTTCCACTCTTTCTGAAAAGTATGTTTCAACTCTGGAAGCTTTACAGACCGCTTCTTTTAAAACTTGCTAAACATTAGATTATTTTAGAAGACAAAGAGATCACAGGTCCAGAAGATATCAACAGCCACACGGACTGATATATGACATTGAATTAAAAATTACATATTCCAAAGGCAGCTGAATTACTCTAAATTTGAAGATGACCTTGACATCCCTACTAACCCATTTTTCCAGCAGGAAGCAAAGATAACTTTATAAGAGACATTAGCCATACCTGAGAAATACACCTTTCAGTTCCACATACCATAGTTCATTTACCACCTGGCGAGCAAAAGATCGCATCAGTAAAGGATTCCTCCTATACAAAAAAAAGACTACTTAACAGGCTCTTCCTTTTCAATAAACAAACATATCAAACATAAGAAATCAGATGGACCTTGAATGCTGCAGACTAACTAGTGTGCATAATAGAAGTTCCTCAGTGACCAACATTTAAAAATTCTTATTCTTACTTTCCATTTATGACAACACATGCTAATCAATGAAACACACTGCAAGATTTAAAAATAAAGTAAAACAATACCAAATATACCTCAATAAACCTGAATTAATTTATATTTCCATCTATCAGCATATATAGCTTTTGATTCAATTATACTTGTGAAGGAAATACACAGCTCTTGCGAAATATAACTTGAAATTATTTAAAGACAACTAGAATAGCAGACAGCTATCAAAAATAAAATTTTTAGATGAACTGATAAGAAAAAAATATCTCAGGCTTCATGTATACTCACTGCATGCGCGAGCAGCTCCTTATTCACAGCTGCACTATAAAGCAAAATGGAAGGATGCGAGTTGCGAACATCAAGTACCCTCTCCAAAAGTAATTTCTTTATTTCGCCACCTTTTTTCGTTAATGCAAGTTTCTTGCTACTCTTCTTCTGTTCAGACACTGAACACTTCCTTAAGCAGCGTGCTAACACAGCCTTCGCAATCCCCTCTCAGCGCTTAAAATTACTGAAGGAAACCTGGCGAATTTCCTGGCCCAGGCCTCAACTGCCCAGGCCGTTTCACCCGCCCTGCTGCAGCAGCCCCCGGACCCGATCGCGCTCCCGCAGGGCTGTGCGAGGACGGCGCCGCCGGGTCCCCTCACGCAGCCAGCGCTCAGTGCGGGGCGGGCGGTCAGGCCGGGCCCGGCACCGCCGCTCCCGGTGCGCGCGGGGGCACCCGAGGGCAGCGGCTCTACNGCGCGGCGCCCCGCGCGCTCCTGAGTGTGGCGCACGCGCAGCCTGCACGCGCCGCGGCGCGCCAGTGTTTCCCTGTTCCTCCGGCCGCCGGGAGGCGCTGCCGGCGCGGGGACAGCAACAGCGCATGCTCCCGCCGGCCAGCACCGGCGGAGCGCTGGGGAGCGCCGGGCGGTGCGAGGAGCAACGAGGGGCTCGTGTGCTCGGGTCGGGAATAGAATGGGAAAAGAGAGAGTCTCCCTTGGAGTCGTTCCCTACGGGCATCTAAGTCCCTGGCTGAAAACTAGATGAAGAGGCTTAGGGAGGGTGATCTATAAAAACATGGTTTTGCAGGTCACTGGGCTGGAGGATGACATAAAGGATATGACTAAATGCAGATATATTTAGGCCTACTTTTGGGATGGGACAAGGTTTACATATGCAGGTACTCAGACCCTTATGGCTAGGATGCAAATGGGTGCTCCGGCATAGGACTAACAAAAACGTGCAAATATTTCGTACTTTGCATAAAACACTGACATTTAAAGACTGCTCTGAAGATGCTCTGAAGGTCTTAGGGCTAGCATGCAGTTGCATGTTTCAGTGTTACTGGTGACTACTTTCAGCTTCCCAAAGCATCCTGAAACCAGTATCAGCTTTCCCTTCAAATATGAAGCAGGCCAATGCAATTGGGGTGGCCCACTTGGAGGAAAAAATCTGGCAAATGCGAGAAGTACATTTGGAAAGTGCGGAGGATATTTTTCCAGGACAACACGAAATGACCAATTTGATCTAAGTGAAGGCAGTTTATTAAAGCATCAGACACATTTTTATACTATTTCCAACTTGTTCTCACGGTCCTAATTCTATCACTATTGGCAGACACCTCTTACACTATTATCATTGGTTAATAAATTTATGAGCACACTTCTACAGACTTTAATTGGTTACATCTCGTTACAACGATGCAGATTTTCATTGGCCCCATAACTTGTGGGCCTTGCAGGCTTGTTTTCTTCTTTGTTTAAGTTTCTCTTGCTTATGCCGAGGTCAGTTATCTTCTCTCACATACCTTTCCCTTGAGAAAATCAGGTCAAACTGACCCAAAACATATTATCACCTAATTCTCCCATGAGAAAGCCAAACAGTGTGAAATGCTTTTCTCACGAGAAGAATAGGCCGCAGCGGATATTCTTTTTTACCAAAATGCTGGGTTGTGCAAATATCCATTATTTTCTAAAAATCTCCCAGCAGGAAAGTTCAAAAATCCAATGGAATACGGAAAGAATGTATTTCCATTTAAAAAATTCAGGAATTTAAAGCAAATTTCACAGCTGGGGATGCACCATTTTGACTCATCCATTTTCTGATGTTTACAGCTTCCCTGGAAAAAAAAGAGGGAGCAAACATGGGGAGAAAACTGCTAAGGGTGATTCCCGACAACTCGAGTCCATTATACTGCACAAATCTTCCACGTGAAATGTTGGAGACTGTGGCATGTGGGGAGTTTCCAAGATTCATTTTTAGCTCAGAACTAGCTGATACCAGAACAGCTGTGAACTAGCTGTTACCAAGTATGGCAGTAATACATGACACTAGGTTCTGAGATTGATGTTGGCTTCATAACTTTATGCAAACTTGTATTACAAGTCTATGCAAAAATGGGGTCCCTGCTCCAAAGAAGCACAAAAGAAAACACTGATAAATAGAAGCAGCAGTAAAACCACTGAAGAGAAAACAGACTGCCACTGAGAACGAGAGAATAGCAAAGAGGAGGTTGGAGAACACAGATGGACACACACACGTATGACCTGCTTATCTGTGCTTAATGAAAACTAATTTTTGCTATTAAAACACACAATTTTATAAAAAAAATGGGGCCAAAGTCCCATTTACTTCACTACGAATTAAAAGCATTTAAAAAGATGACTTGAGCTATTATTATGAGGGAAAAATGAGTGGAAAGCTGCAGTGCACTTGTTCTGATGTCATCCTTCAGTGCTGAAGAGTTTGTATGACTGACATGATTTATCATATCATTTATTTCCACTGATCAGTGAAAGCAACAAAAAAAAAGGGTGCAACTGCCTCTCTGGGGAGTTTCAGCTTCTCACACTGCTTTGGACAGGATCTGATCTGCATTACATTACATTGACCACTCAGTGTAATCTGTATGGGATAAAGGAAATCCCACTGATTTGATGCCTCAATTATCATCATTAGGCAAGCAGGGCAAGCTATAGAAATTACAGACTAGCAAAAGTTCTTTGGAGATGGGTCTGGTATCAGAATTCAGGAATTTAAGCTTTTTTTCCTTCTTGACAAGAATTCAAGAGAAGGCAGAGGCAATATTATCCTGTCATATTCCCCTCTTCAGGCCTAAATCTCCTTTGTTGCACAGAATATTTAGCATTTTTCTTTTTTTGCTTTCATCTTTGTGTCTGGTTTCTCAGTAGATTTCCTATATTTCTTTCAGACTATGGTTGTAATTCCAAAGGTAGCAAGTGGTATTTTTATTGTAGTTTAATATCAGCTCAGCTGAGTGCACAAGAGAATACTGTGATTCTTCATCATGACACAATAAATGGGAAAGTTCTGGACAATATTAGATGTAAATGCATCCGTGACTGAATGAGACCACACCTCAGTTTCTTTTAAATAAATGAGATACATAGGAGTTTACCCTTTGAGGCCTTGGACAGACAAAAATTCCAAATTAGCTTTGTTTCCAGATCTGTGTGCGCAATTGCCTTCCTCCCTTGCTGACACTGCAGTCTCAGGCCCTATCCTTTCTCCAGACAAACCCTACTGGCTGCCTACCCTTTTTCATTCTCAGAGACTCCTGGTGAGAGGGTCTCCTCTAGGAGGTTTAACTTGGGAGTGAAAAGCATGGCAGATGAGTAAGAAATAATGGGTAAATTCCAGAGTATCCAGGAGATCAGGTATGTTTGCTCTGGGCTGCATCAGTTACATTCTTTCATTTTCCAGCCTTCTCGAGAGTGCACTCTCTGACTTGTAGCTCTAATGCAGACGCTTAAATCCATGCTCATGTATAACAACCCATCTAGTCCCCAGGGCCCTGGCCATGTTGAGAGATAACTAAAGAAGCAGGAGCTGGTCATTATAGTCGCAGACTATATGTCACATTTGTAAGGCTAACTCAGCCCTGATCAGGTGGAAGCAAGCAAGGATTCTCAAAGCAATGACCTGCAGCACTTGGCTTAGTATGGGGACACCTTTATTTAAGTAGTTCTTAAAAGCAATGTGGAGACTCCTCAACTTCCCAGATGGCCTTTCCTAGTGAAGCACTGTAATCAGATAGTTTATTGAAACTTGTCCTAAACTTTATGATTGTCTCATTAAATATATTGCTTTTCAGACTTCTCTCTCAGGTGACTTAATGGATTATATGCTATGATGGCTCTTCCATCACCTTTTTCACACCGAAAGACAACAACAACAATAATAATATCATTATTATTAGCTGCATCTTATTTGCTTACTACTGGAGCCAGAGCACAACACCCCAGCATCTCACAGTGTCTCCTCATTATCTCAGATTCTAGTTTGCTGGCTTTCTGGGCACAGATACTCATACATGAGGGGGGAATCACTGTAGAGGCAACTGGCTTAGGACATTCAGCTCTGTGACTATAAGCCCTAACTCAAGCACATCTACCACTTGCTGTGTGTGAATATGGCCGCACTGTCTTGTATTCAGTCATCTTTTCTGTTCCCCAAAAGTCTTACCATTTTCATTGCTTCGCTTTGCATTCTGTCCATTTCAGTTTTTCCCTTTTTTTTTTTTTTCAGAGCTCCAGACCATACACCAGCAAGTTTGATCAGTGCTGAGTAGAGGGTAAGTGCTTCCAGTGCCTTCCATATAATATTTCTGTAATAGATTAAATGCTTGGACATACAGGTCATAATCATGAATTTACACTGTGGTTCTCTTAGGACAGATCCTGGAAGAGACCTTCCAAGGTGTAGAGGTACAACTGCTACCTTCATGATTTACGACATGGTGCTTAGTACATTACAGAAGCCAAAGAGGAATAACTGCCCAGCTGAGGAAAGACTGAAGGTCTATTCAGCAAGCTCTGTAAAGTGCTCTGCTATTCTTGGCTAGCAGTTTTTGATCGAAATCCTAAATCAACAGTCTTTTAGTGCATATTTTAACGAAATGCTAAACATTGCATAGAGCCTTCTGCTCTTTTTGCACTTCTAACAACCTTTGACATAATGAAGCGTGGCAAATTGATTTGAAACGCAGTTGCAGGAAAAAGGGTAGCCAAACTGTGCTCTGCCTTGTGGGTGTTGTAGTCTTTCTGCAGTCTCTCTGCCTGGGCAGCAATACGAAGCTGGACTCTAAGTCCCATATCTCCCACTAGAGCCTCCCGCACAGGCTCAGAGCCCATATCAGAGGAGGGGGTGACTACATTGTGTCTATTGTATGTTTTTTCTTTGGGGTTTGGGTTTGGGTTCCCCCCCCGGCATTTTGTACGTTTCACGGGAGGCTTAAATCGGGAGTGAAAAGCATGGCAGATGAACAAGAAATAATGTGCAAACTCGAGAGCATTAAGGAGATCAGGTATGTTTGCTTTATGCCGCATCAGTTAGATGAAGCAGCTTTTTCCTGGGAGGACCGGAGGACTTGCATCGATCTGAAAGTAGCTATTGTGCTACTGAGGGAAAGAAAACTAGCACCGGGTTTACGACGAGAGCTCAAAATACACTTTTCTAAGCAGGGGAGGAGCATCTGCTGCTGGGAATCGCTGCTGGAATGCGTAGTGAAGGGCCGTAATGGTCGTGCATTTCCTGAGAAATTTCCCTCGATGACGAGAAGGAGGAGTGCACGGGTGGGAAAGACAGAGCACCCCCAGCGCAGCTAGGGGAGAGTGGTCTTGGGCCTCGAGTGTTGCGGGGGCTGGTTTATTTGTTTGTTTTTAGGCCCTTTGAATTATTATTTAATATTCCTGAGGCTGTGTCTCGAATCTGTTGTTTTGCCCCACTGAATCCCGGGCAGGAGCCTTGACGGGCTGAGAAAGGAAGGGGACGGCACCGAGAGCCGAGGCAAGCTGTGCCCGCTGGGGATCCGTGCGGCTCAGGGAGCAGCTGAGCCTTGGCAGCTTCTCTCTGCTCTGGCCTGCCCTGTCCTCCCCTGCCCTCCCGCTCGGCCGAGGGCGGGGAGGCGGCCGGGAAAGCGCCGCGGAGATCTCCCTACCTACTGCCGCTGGCCGCCTCCCCGGGGCGCTGAAGATGGAGGCAGAGCGGACCGAGGCTTTTTAGCCGCCCCCTCGTGCCTCAGGGCTGGAGCTGCCTCGCTCTGCGGTTCGTGCAGGCCGATACACCAGGAATTTGTGTATAGCGTCCTTCGCAAGGGGTGTCTCAGGGTGCTGTGGAAGAGGAGGCCCACGCACGGTACTGCACGTCCCTGCATCAGGGACATTTTTCATAGCTTTAGATAGGGCATTGCCATCTTTGGCTTAGGGCAGAGGTTTTCAGGATTAGGCCTTAGCTGTCTAGTAGGAATTCATGCATCCAAAAGCCGAACCATGCTACAAAGGTTAGTGATTTTGAGTGTAGTTGGGAGGTGGAAGGCATGGGGACTACGGGTAAACCCAGGGCGATGAGAAGTGTTTTGGAACATGACAGCTGGGGAAGAAGGCATTACCACCAGCAGTGGATGCAGGTGGTTACAAAGACTTCTGGCTGGTAACAGCGTCTCTAAGAAGCAGGTTTAACCCGTAGAAGAAGTGAAGTAGGCAGCAGAGTATTGGCCTCGGCCTTCTTCACACAATACCACAAAGGTGAACAAAGAAGAAGCAAAAATATTTGTCTGTCTAGCGTCCCCAAACTATTTGTAGAAACACGTGTGACAACAAATACTTTACAGCATAAGAGTAACGCTTTTCTACTCATTTGTTAGCGAGGCTCTGTTTCAAAATACCAATCTAGGTATGGCCTACAGTTTGTGTTCCAATTATTGTAACACTTTATTAAAATTATTTTTTTTTTCAGAAAGAG
Organism: Neodrepanis coruscans; assembly: GCA_013400695.1. Taxonomy (NCBI): domain Eukaryota; kingdom Metazoa; phylum Chordata; class Aves; order Passeriformes; family Philepittidae; genus Neodrepanis; species Neodrepanis coruscans. The sequence goes on from VYZS01104050.1 coordinate 62,152, forward strand.
TGATATCCTGTATTTGAAAATTTACAATGCACTCAGTTTTCTGATAATATATTCAAAGTTGATATCTAAACTGCAGTTACCAGATTTTTGTTATTACTTTGTGGCATAAGGTTGTGCAAAGGGGGTTACTGGCTTTAGTGTACAAGGAGGTATCAAGAAAATCGCTTGTGTGTATATTAAATACAAAAAAATCAATGTCAAAAGGCAATGCTACTTGCAACATTGATGGCCTTTTTGAGATACCTCTAACAAAATCTGATCAAATAAACCTGTTTATTCATCCTAACCCATTCCTAGGCCCATTGATATCTATCACTTATTAAAGGCAGCTCGCATGAGTTTTTGAAATGATTCAAGAATCTGATTTTGAATCTGGAATCTGATTTTGAAGACCTATCTCCATATCCATATCTGTATCTGTAGAGAGAAACACATAGTCTGTAGTCAAGAGAATAGTGTTTTCAGTAAATGTGTTACATGCCCCCAATCCGAACATACATGTACATGCAGGTACTAGATCTTGGCAGAGAACGAAGAGAATGCAAAGTTACTTAAAAGTGGGATATTGATGGCCAGTGTCATTTGAGTTTTTACTATTTGATATGTCATTGTTCTGGAATTTTCTTTCATCTGATATTGAAGTTCATATTTTAGCAGCTCAAACTACTGTCCATATAGTTTTGGTCAGTATATATGACATTATAATCACCTACAGCTCTTTTTACATTTTTCAGAATCCTGTGCTAACCCTATTCTCTTTTGAAACTAGGGTTCAATCCAAGTCATCCGATGTGGTAGAATTCTATTGGTACAAATTCTCGGAATCTACAGTAACTGTTAAAATCTGATGACATTCTATTAATTTCATTGTTCGGTATAAGAATTCTCATAGTGCTGAAAAGCTCAGCGAAAAAGCTGGGATTAGAATTCAGTACTCTCATTATATCTCACTCTTTCTCAGACACATTTAGTCTTACCCTTGTCTGTTGTTGCTATTGCCTACTTACATTTGTCTAATCACATATAAAGTGACATCTCAGAAAAATACGTTTCAGTGACTTACTGTTGTCTCTCTCTATTTTTAATTACCACTGGGATTCAGGAACAAGACTTTGCAGATGGAAAAAATAAAGGCACGACTGAAAGCAGAATTTGAAGCCCTGGAATCTGAGGAGAGGCACCTGAAAGAATATAAACAGGAAATGGATCTGCTGCTGCAAGAAAAGATGGCCCATGTGGAGGAGCTGCGACTAATCCACGCTGATATTAATGTGGTATGCAACAGTCAGCTGCAGACAGTGTGACTAAGACACAGTTGCACATGAATCATTCCACAAGCTGTGGAGTGGTGCACATCAGTGAACTATCATTAGTTCAATAATACGGACTTTACAACACCATCCTAGGATCCTACGGAGTGCACAGTAAACTTACATCAGGATAATTGTTTTTTTCCTGTGTTGGGCAAGATATTTTGTAATGTTGGCACTTGCACCAAGAGGAAAGATAAGCAAGCCTGTTATGGTTGTGGCTTTACCAGTAGCCACAGTTAACATCACTCCAGCAATCCCATAGAAAAATGTTCTTACTGCTAGCCTTTATCTCATTTAGCACCCAGAAACAGAGAAACTTTGGCAGCTAGGTGGGACTTTTGGAGGTTTTGGGAAGAAAGATTTTGAGAAAATACATTGGTTTTGTTAAGTTCTCAGTAAGAACTGACCTTCATCACTGAGTGAAACCTCGAAACATCAAGAAGCACCAGCCTAAAGGGAATTAATACAAATAAAAGAAAACCAGTTTATAAACAGGGAAGATTAGCCAATTGGAGGGGCTAAACAGGGAGTATCTTTTTAAACGTGCATTTTTTATGTCATGTTAGGGCACTAACACTAACTCTTCAGTGGTTTCTAGCTGTGAAGGTATCTGCTTTTCACCAGAACAGAAAAGCTCTCACAAAAAAAGCTATATACTGGGTGTGCAAACTTCATTTCTTTATCACTTGAAATGTCTTTTCATTTATCTGGCTGCATAACCTCCGTCTGCTTCAATCTCTCTTCTTTTTCTTGTCGCGTTTTGTTTTCTTTGCCACTTTTACCATTTACCGCAGTAAGAGAATCAGGAACCTTTCCTTAGGTTGTTCATTAACTTCTAACAGTCGGTGTTCAGGTATCTTGGAAACAGAGAACATAGGTTTATTCTACTTTAATTTCTTTTTAAATGTTTCCTGAGAGTTTTCCATCACTCCCCACTTGCCAACTTTATCTGTAGACTGTATACCTGTTTTTCTGTTGTTCAGAAGGTCATTTATGTCGAGTGCGCAACGTCAATTTCTGTTGCTTCTTCCTTGCCCAGTCTCTGTCCTCCCAATACCTTAACTCTACTGTACTATTGCATTGTCTCCAATCTCTTCCAACTCGAGTGAGAAAAATCTCTTCTTTTTGATAGTCTCTTGCTCAATCAGAGAAGGACAGTTCTTAAAAGCATGCCCTTCCTGTTGTTCCAGATGGAGAATACTATCAAGCAGTCCGAGAATGATCTTAACAAGCTCTTGGAATCTACTCGTCGCCTACACGAGGAGTACAAGCCCCTAAAGGAGCATGTAGATGCCTTGCGAATGACTCTGGGATTGCAGAGGCTGCCAGATCTATGTGAGGAGGAAGAGAAACTGTCCCTTGAGTAAGTCTCCAAGGCAAATATTATCTGGCTTTTTACTTTCTCTTGATTCTACCGGTCATTTTCTCGTTTTCCTTTTGTTGGTAGGTGGAAAAAAGAACTCAGGAGACAAGCATGAAAAACAGAAGTTAACAAAAAAGGGATGTGGGAGGGCATGTATTTGATAACATTGTCTGAATTTGTTGCAAGTTAAATTTAGATTACTCCAAGCTTCAAACTCCGCACATGACATGCAAAAATTCAAGGGTGGTTGACTCTAGATTTTTATGCTATATGTTGCTTTTTCTAGCATTTTTTTTTTTAACCTGAAAGTTACTTGTTTAGCAAGCAATAGTAGGAGGCAATACAAGAGAGGGATACAAAACAAGTATTCCTCTGCTGCTAGTCAGAATTTTACTTTTTGCAGCCTGCTCATGGCAGTGGCATTTAGCCATATACCTATGACTGTCAACGAGTAAGTTTACCCAAGATGTGGAATAAATTTGGACACTAAATTACAGTTTCATTTCTAGGTATAACCTAGGTGTGGGACAGTGACAGAGTTAGTTACTATTCAGAGAACAATGTCCTTTGTTTTACAGATCGGTTTTAAATGCAAGGGGATAGTTCTCTGAACACCCAGCACAATTAGCATAATTTTCACAGGCACACAGTTCTCGAGCTTTAATTGTGTTTCATTAGAAATGCTGTTTTACGTTCCAAACACCTTAACATTACAAAGAATGTAGTAGTCTACTGCGTACGAAAGTTATTCATTTTAACAGAATAAAATAGAAAAACTCTTTGACAGAGGTGCATCTAAAGCTGTTAAATACATACCTGTTTTCTGTTTTTCATTGTATTAGATTTATATCCAGTTGTACATCAAGATAACTTAGAAGCTGACTATCTGGAATCTGGCCAAAGTGTACAAATGCTGAGAAAAATACTACCAATTCTATTTATGAACTAGTCTAAATGCAGGCAATTTGACTCCAGTGAAGGAACACGATGGGAAAATATCATCTAGTGTATTTTGACACAAACGATCCTTTATAGACTAACGAAATACCCCAGAAGGCAGTTACATTTTTTCTTTGTTATTCTTCTGTCTAGCTACTTTGAAAAGCAGAAAGCAGAATGGCAGACAGAACCACAGGAACCTCCCATCCCAGAGTCTCTGGCTGCAGCTGCAGCAGCTGCCCAACAGCTGCAAGTGGCTAGAAAACAAGATACCAGACAGACAGCAACTTTCAGACAACAGCCACCTCCAATGAAGGTCAGGAGATTAATGTGCTGGGTTTTCTCTTTTGCCATTGGAACACATTATGTTTATAAAGTTGATCAGTATCTGCAAAAAGGAAAAATTATGTGTCCTGATTCTGATTTCCCCTGCAGTGGCTCAAATCCAGAGCAACCAGTAGACTTAATGTAGTAGCACCAGTCATCAGGGGTAAAGGACAAGAATCTTTTATGACTTGAGAGTCTCCATCAGCAGAGATGTAGGCAATTCCCACTCCTCTTGTGTTTCACGTAGGAGCAAGGCATGTTAGGAATAAAAGAAAGCTTGGCAAGAGGAAAGGTAGTACCTCTTAGCTAATGCCAAATGGAGTCACATTAGAAGCAATGCACATATTTTATGAGGGAAATTACTGATGGTATATATTACCAGGAAAGGTGATTGTTTCTGCAATTGGGATCTTCAAGACCGACATATAGATTAATTTAAACATGCCACAGGCACTTAATTGGCAGTTCTGCACAGCTCCTTCTCTAGTAAGAAGAGCTAAGTAATTCCATAGAGGTATTCATTCTACCAGGCTTCCAGAGAGTCACCGACGAAGTAGGCAAACTGATGTAGTGTATTTCATAGTTATATAGTTAGTATCTGTAGTTAGGCAATTCAAAAGCCTTTCTGTGAATAATATGCTTCGGAAATTAAAAGGCTTAGTATGGAGAAAAAGGCTACACTTCTGTACCTTGTGTTAAATATGCAAAATTCATCTAATCTCTTCCTCCTGCCTTAAATTCTGTGGCATCACAGTTGGCCTTCCCTAACTCAGTGAGCTATTATGTATGTAAACACCTCACTGGAACATTTGACACAAAATAGAATTTAAAGTTATGGATACTTGTGTGAACCATGTGTCTGTGGAATTATAGTTTTAATTAAATGAAGTACTCCAGTTTTTCACTTGGCCTGAAATTACTGTACAACCCAGATACCTAGATCGTATAGAATGTTGCACCGGTTTCCCTTTGAAGGCAAGAAGACTTATTTTTGCCCATAGCATAACAGAATATGATACGCAATAACCCGCATAACAACGCCACTTAAAAATGTTTGTAACAAGAGGCTGCAATGTTGCATTTCAGGCATGTTTATCATGTCACCAACAAATTCATCGGAATGCGCCCATATGTCCACTCTGCAAAGCAAAGAGCCGATCCAGAAATCCCAAAAAGCCCAAGAGGAAACAGGACGAATGAAATTGAGAAGATTGACAAGCTCTGTGACCCGTTCCAGTACTCTTCCGGTAGAACTGCAAATGTGCCCAGACTTTACTGAAGTGCAGACCCAAGTATGACCATCTCATTGTTTTCTATTTAATACAATGTAAGCACTATGTTCCTGTTCTGTCTTAAGTTCCTTCCAGTCCTTAGAATTTGGTTTTAGGAAAGTAAGTATTACTGGTGCTACAGTTTAACATTTCAGTTGTTCCATCTTCTGGATTCCTAAAAAAACCTGGATTTTTTTGTGCACGTATCCTAAATGTCATGCTATTTCTATTGCCCAATGTGATTTCCACAAATGCTTTTAGGTACTCTTTAAAAAACAGATGTTACTAAAAGATTATTCTTTTTTCTCCTGATAACAGGATACTTACTTGAAGTGCTAAAATAGCAGACTGTTTGTTTCACTGAAGAACAATTTGGTTTCCAAGATCATAGGACTCCATAGGTTTGGGTATCGAGTAGAACTCTCTTTAGAGCGCAAACGTTCGGGGGAAACAAGATTGGCTATACAGAAAACCAGTGCATTAAGGATACAAATTGATTTTGATTTACTGGAGTTTGATTGCACCATTCCCTCCAACATGACTTAAAACTTGGAAAGTTGATGGCTGTGTATGGATTTCTAAAAATTATGTAAGTTTTCATCTTTTAACACCTTCATAGATTATTATTTTCAGCAGTCAAAAGATGACTTAAGAATGAGGCTCAAATGAACTGTATTAGCGATCCTCCCAAGCGCTATGGCCAACCAGCACGTCGTGGTTCTCTAGGAAACATGCGTGAACTATCCCGGATCTCTGTGTGCACAGACTGTAACATCAGCCATTGCAGATGTCTTCCAGGTTTCTACGGCCAAAATCTCCCTTGGCAGACATATCATCCACTGGAGCATTGGAAAGTTCAGTAACTTGCACAAGGAAGAACGTCAACTAAAAACTAGGTATTTGACCACAACCACCAGGCTTTGGTGTCATCATCCTCCATCAACCAAAACTGTTTATTTTTATGTCTTTTAGTAGGTCATTTTCAAGTAAGCTTTGTTTCAGGCCAGTCTTTTTCCTGCTCTATGTGTGCCAAAAGAACCCTAACTAAAACATCCGGAGTAGATCCCTCCCTGTATCCGTGTCTTCCCTTTGTTTCACTTAATGTAATGACAGTCCTTCCAATGGGAAGGATGGCAGTGGGTCTTAAAATTTACTCATCTCTAATCCCAGTTTCATCAGTACCTTTGTTACCTAAATTGATCTTGAGTATTAATTTTTTTTTTCCCACTAACTTCAGGAGGCAGGAACTGCTAGTTCACGTTTTTCTCTCTTTAGCCCAGATTCCTCTCTGCCATTTTGCTAGAGTTGTTTTATTGAGAATTTGGCTTGTTAAATAGGAAGAGTAGGGAAGCCCCAAGTCTCTAGTCAGAACTTTGCCAAACGCTGGCAATTGTAATGCAGTTTTGCTAGTCAAATCACGTACGTCACCATTAATTTCCCAAGTCTGCCACAAAGTACGCAAGTCATTTATTGAATATAGTCCTGTAACTTCTGCCAAGTTCAGGAGATATTCTTTCATTTTAGTGTTTCATAGCCAAATAAACATCTGTCAACAGCAAAGACAGAATGTGGACCATGTGCCCCAGAAATTAAGTGAAGATCAGATTCTGATAGCTGAATTACTGGGATTTGGTGTCTGTGAGATAGCAACAATGGAAGATAGTTGACTCCGTGCTCCAAATGGCAGCAGTGCATTCTGCATGTCACGTGGCACCAATACCGGATGCTGCAATTAAATATCAGAGCGGTCACATGCTGTGTGCCCCATTCAAAGCAGTTCCTATTGAGTTGAAGGGAAAATGCACACCGAGATAAAAGAGAGTATGTGGACTCCCCCAGAGTACATACATGAGAGAAGTACGCTTCCACGTTAGTTGTACATAAATTTAAGAGGTAGTGACAATGGAGTGGGCAAATGGTCTGCAATGAAGTAGTGTGAATAGAAGGATCGATTTGTAGTAATTTCAACTTACAGTTCTGAACTAAATAGGGTTAGTCATAGTGGCTCTCACTTCACTGTTACTTTGCCGGGTTCTTTCTTCCTTGGAAGACTTCTAAACTGAAGTATGCTTAAGGATGCACTGTTTACTAACTTAGTACGACAGTTTTATACTTTTACTTTTTTAAACTTGTCTCTTGTGCTCTTGTGTTTCACAAGGTTAGGATTTTTTTTTTAAAAAGGGGAATATGGCATACTGTGTTTGCATCAGTCATATATTAGTATTTACAAATTTGTTTTCACATCCTTAAGAAATTCTGCCATATGAATAGCATGCATTGCTGAGAATGAGTGTAACTGGAGATGAGTCAGCAGTGCTCTGGCAGCCAAAAGAGCCAGCCATGTCCTGGGATGCATCAGGCATAGCATCACCAGCTGGTCAAGGGAGCCAGTCATCTCGCTCTGCACTGCACTGGTTAGGCCCTGAATTCTGTGTGCAGTTTTGGATGCTTCAGTGCAAGAAGGACGTCAGATTATTACAGTGTTCCAGAGAAGGAGGGTGACCAAGATTCCAAAAGGTCTCAAGGACAAGACCTTCAATTGTGAGGAGCAGCTGAAGTCATTTGGCTGACTCTGTTTGGAGAAGAGAAGGCTCAGGGGGTCCTCATCACAGCCTACAACTTCCTTAAGGGGGAAGCAGAGGAGGAGGTACTGAAAACAGCCCTGGGCTCTTTTCTCCCAGGCAGCTTTCTCAAGAGACTAGAGGAATAATAATGAAATACTGATTTCTTGGTTTTTAGACAGAGGAGGAAGCTGTCTGAAGTGCAGTTCTTACCAGAATTCTACCACATTTTTGCTCCATGGAGCAACAATGGCCTCTTCCTTTGTACCTACAGTCTTTGTGGATACTTATTTGCTTGGCTTAAATTTATTCTTATTTGGGTTAAATTCTCTGAATAGTTACAATGAGATCCTCCTCAAAACTTACAAGACTTTTATGTTTACTGAAGTATGATTTAACCCTGTCTTGGTCGTTCCCTTTTTAAATGTGTATCCAAGTGACAAGAAAATAACTGGATTCTCTTGGTATAGATGGCTTCCAGGATCGCTTCCTAGTTCCTCGCCTCAAAGGATAGTCCTTTTGTTCCGCAACCAGACACTACCGAAAAACCAAATCAACAAACCCCCAAACAGCAACAAAAACCGTGCCAAACAAACAAACAAAACCCCAAGCCGTTCACCCTACCACCCACCGTAAGCTCACGATAGAAGCATGCGAACACTGTACTGTGTCTATATGCCTCGCTATAGAAGTTTTCATACCCAGTCTGGAGTAGATCAATTGTTCAGTCTTGAGTGCCAAGGACCTACCTCGGTAACTATAGACAAAATACAAGGCAAATTTTAATACTTCCACTTCCTGAATTCCAGTTTCACTTTCTAAGCAGGACCCTGACTGAACCCGACAGTGGTTTCAAGTTCAAGAATCTAAATTTGAAAGAACAGACACTGATGTGTTACAACATATCATTCAGGAAATTAAGATTCCACTAGAACTTTAAATAAATAAAAGTGCTTTCTTCCTTTATTTTACAGTTTTCTAATTCCTCTGGCATAGGTTTTCTTTTAGAATTTAGGCATTTTAGCAATATTTGGTGTTTTCACTGGCTTCTGTGTTTTAAATATTTTACTCCTGTGCCTCGTAGGAGTAACAGCGTGAGATCTGTTGAATTTGTCTGTACAGTCATTTTTAATAAATGTTTGTTTCATGTCACGCTTTCTTCCTGCACATCTGTTATTTGCTTTTGCTACCAAGAAGCAGCCATATCCCAAATGGTAAAACTCAGCTCTCTAATTTTACAAGATGCAATTAGGCATATTTCTTTTATACCTTTATAGAAACTTTGCAAAGGTAAATACAAGGAAAGAAAGGTCCGTACTAATGAGCATTAGAAAACAGAAAGAAAAAGGATATAGCACAACAGGTTTTAACATAGCCAAACTTCTTATTTTTGCCTTCTAAAGCTAAATTGAGAGCAGCAAAAAAGATAATTCACCCTCTGACCTAAGGTAGAGGATAGCTGTCTTCTCAAGAGTCCTGCTCTGCTATTAGGAGATATCTACCAGCGCCAGGGTAGGGTTAGAGTAAGGAATAGGGTTAGGGTACGGGTTAGGGATAGGGATAGGTTTTGTGTGCCATTACATTTAGGGTTAGATTTAGACTTAGGTTTAGGGCTGCGTTAGGGTTAGATTAGGGTGAGGGTAAGGATTAGGGTTAGGTTTTGAGTTGGGTTTAGGTTTAGAGTTAGGGTGCCATTAGGGTTAGGGTCAGGGTTAGGGTTAAGGTTAGCGTTACATTTTGGATTAGGGTGTCCTTAAGTTTAGGGTTAGATTTACGCTAGTTTTAGGTTTAGTGGTCCATTAGGATTAGATTATGGTTCTGGTTAGGGTTTAAGTGCCATTAAGTTTTGGGTTAACTTTAGACATAGTTTTAGGTTTAGGTCTCCTTTAGGGTTAGATTAGAGTTAGGGTTAGGATTAGATTTAGAGTTTGGTTTAGGGTGAGGGTTAGGTATAGTGTTAGTGTTAGGTTTAGGGTTAGGTTGAGATTGCCATTAGTTTTAGGGNATTAGATTTAGAGTTTGGTTTAGGGTGAGGGTTAGGTATAGTGTTAGTGTTAGGTTTAGGG
>VYZS01104051.1:3716-17030 GCA_013400695.1 Neodrepanis coruscans
TTTTAGAAGATGGAGATCCTTGAAAAGGTAATACAACATGCAAGCTCTCACCTCGTGTGCCCTTCCAGCTGGCTCAGAGGAGAGGTAGCAAAGCGTAAGTCCCATATTTGGATCACTGGCAAGCGGTCATCCTCAGAGGAAAGGACTAGCTGGGTTGCAACTTCTGGATGCCAGGCCATTCCTGAGCAATGCATCTAGGGACAAAAATAGCATAGGCTGAAAATTCAGCAAAGCAAGCTGGCAGTAGCACATGGCCCAGAGCCATGGCATTCTGTACTGAACTCACCAAGAATGCTTGACATAAAGCAAGTCTTGCTCTGGGCAGCAAGTATTTCTATCTTTTCCATGCAGCAAAAAAAAACCCCTAACCATACAGAAGTTGGAGGTCAAAGTTGACTTAAGAAAACAGTTTGGATTAAAATATAGGAGGTTTCTCATAAAGTTGTGAACACAGAAACTGAATGCAAGAGTATCTGAATTTCAGGAACAGAAAGGGGTCTTGTTTCTCCATTTCATCAGGAAAAAAAAAAGTGCTTTGATGCTATAGCTCCAAGAGAACTAGTCCAAAGAGCTCCTAGAAAAAAAAACATTTGTTCCTAAGATTTTGTGCTATTGCTTAGTAGTCACATGTGGCATGTTGTAAGCTAGTTAGAATCACAGCCTTTTCTATACTCACTCTGTTGCTGTGGTCACTGACTTTGATGATAGGCTCATTCTTCCTGAGGTCCCAAACCACAGCCTTGCCACTGGGGTGAGCAGAGGACAGGATATGCTGCACCTGCCGGTTCCAGGACACCACACTGATGTCTTCATGAGGCTGCCAAAACAGGAGAGGCCACACATCCATTATTCCCAAGGATACAGGGAGGGAACACAAGGATTGGTGAGGGAACACCAATCACAGGATTCTGTTACTGGCTTAACTAAGGGATTTGGGATCTGATGATACATAGATTCCTCTCTTCAACTGCTGATCAACTAACTGGAAATACCTGCAGCACTGACCAGAAAGACTAGAGAAAGTCCTTTACTCAGACAGTACAGTGGACAGCAAAATTCTAAGAGAGAATATCAGCTGGAAAAGCAACTTCGCATTTTGGGAGCAGGTACTGGATTCTGGATTGGCCAAACAAATGTGTTATAATTCACTCCAGAGAGAACTGCAACTGACGGAACATAGATGCTTCTGCCCTGACTTTTCAGGAGAACTTAAATGGAAAGATGACCTTCTACAACATTTCAGGAGTGCAGTGAGATGGAAAATGATGAAGTACTCAAGGCTAATTGTTGTTATTGTAACTACTGCAATGCAGGAGATAGGCAAGGAAACAAATGGGAGACTTATTAGGGGAAAAATTTGGCCTGCTTTTGGGTAAGTTTACTATGATTTTTCTGGTTTCAGGGGTTGATTTTCCTGGATAACATAATCAGCATCAGAAGATTAGAAGCTTCTTCCTCTTCAAACTCAGGAAACATTATCTGAGAGCAATAGCCAAGATGCATTTAATGGCTCACTGGCTCTGCTAGGGATATGACTTTCATGAGACATGAAAAGCCTCAGCTGAAGCCTGAAATAAATTCATTCCTCAGAGAAGGTTCAATAAACCTTCATAATCCATCACACATGCCCCAGCTGGATCACATGATAAACTGGTCAGTAACTTGATTCAGATCCACAAAGAACTTATCCATCCATGCAAAGTGCATCCTTCCAGAGCTTGTCGCTCTACCTCCCCTCCCTTCACAATACTTCTTCCACCCTCACCCACTCCCAGAATGAATCAGTCACTTCTGATTCATCTTTCTCTGACAGACATCATTCACAGACTGACTAGGTTAGTATGTCTCCACAAACATCTTTTTGCCTTGCCTACTGAGATATAAAAGTGCAGGGGTATGGCCCAGAGGAAAACTTGTTTACCTGTGATTTAGTTCCTGGAGTCATAGGCACACTGAAATTATTCAAGTCCCAGATGAAGATTTCAGAATCATTGGCTCCAGATGCCAAGAGATTACTCTATAGAGAAAAAAAAAGAGGAAAAGCTCAGTTTCCTGATCACAGGGAAAGAGAATGGATTTCTCAAAAATAAATGGAAGCAAAAACCCGAGATCTTCCAAAGTCAGATGAGAGCTACATTTCACAGCCACTGGTAAGCAGAAAGATAGTAACTGGATTATAAACCAAGCACATCTCTGGCCTCCATGCTTTTTGCTGTGCCATGATATAGACCCATTTAAAATGTGTCTACTTTGTGCAGGTGGCAGCAGTTACTCATGATGAAACTTTGCCACAGGCCTGGATGCCACTGTCTCTGGCCAGCTGAGCCTTTGCCCTGCATCCTGGCACCAAGGACATTTCTTTTGAGGAGATGCAGGTTTCTCACAACCGACTGCAGACAGTTTTCAATTTGCCATTGTGCTACCATGGGAACCATGTCCTCTTTACTCCTCATTTATGTTGCAGTCCCTTCAAGTGTGATCAGAGGCACACTGAATTAAACACCAACTGAACAAATAAAAAAAGTTCTAATTTCAAACAGACAACCATTTACCGTGTAACAATATTACAAGACATGTTTTTATAGAGAGATAAGAGACTTGATCAAAGTCACAGGGGAATTCAGCGGCAAAGTGTGAACAGAACTCAGATATGAGTGTCAAACGAGGCTTGTGTCAGAGCTACCATGCCATCAGAAATTGTTCCTTTGCTTTATAGATCTCTATTCGCAAATTCAAAACATATTTTCTAACATGAAGGTAAGTTTTCCTTCAGTTACAAGTACCTTAACATTACATACCTGAAAAGGGTTGAAGTCAAGAGCTCGAACAGGACCGGAATGCTTCTCTGTCTGCCCAATTACAGGCTCACTCTTCGAAGTCAAGATGCGGTGCACACTGTACATGGTCAGTACACCATTATCTCCTCCACCAATGATCACTCCAGAGGACTCTGAAGACCCGTTTCCAAAGTTCCCCCAGATCAGCTTATGAAACCTCAAAAAAAGGAGAAAATAAAGCTCACATAGGCCACAATGTTTGGTGACATTAAGACACACTCTGCATTACCAAACCCACATCCATGTTTTGACTTATCAAATGTATCCATCTGTCTGCACCTTAAACAATCTTTTCCCTTTTAAGAAGACTAGGGCTCTTGCATACACAAAAAAGAAGTAAGCTTCCTTCCAAAGACTGCTAAGGGGAACTTAAAAAGGAAGAGCTTGCCTCTGGTTTTTTTGATTGTTTTATTTAAAGCTTTTAGGACCTCACATGGGATTTGGTGGGCAAAATCCTCTAGCCTACACCGTATAGAAAATTAGATTAGAGGACTATGTGTGGTCATTCACAGAGCTGTTATCTGAAAAATATGTTTACCCCCTTTAAAATCTGCTAGTTAGACATCAAGGTTGTGTTTTACACTACGTGTAAATGTCACCCACATTGATTAGCCTAAGAAATCATCTTCTCTTAAAAAGCTGGAGAGTAAGTTTCACTCTGCCTCTAGTCTCATTAGTGCAAATTGTTAGCCCCAGCAAATTTACACTATACATAATATCTCTACTGACTGACTGACTAACTACCATATGAGTAATTTCAGATTTCTCTAATGGTCCAACTGCTCTACTTCTACACCCAACACAATCTACGTCAACAAAAATGTTCAATTTTTAAAGATAGAAGCCAACTGACTCAAAAGATCATTTTACAACTCATAAACACTATTACCTCCTCTCTTTCCTTATACCAGAAAAACCTTTTCTGTTTCATTGATTAATACATCAGGATGAGCTTCTAGTACCTGTTAGAGGCAGGAAATGTTCCTTTCTGCTTCATGTCCAGGGAGGGATCCCTGAAGTCAACCTCAAATATTTCCAAGGTGGCATTTGTACTGAAGGATGCATCCAGCTGCTGGGCAGATGTTCCTAGCAGAAATACAAGAGCAACACAAGTGGGCACCTTTCACAAAAGCACAAGATACAAAAAGAGCAAGGCACTGAAAACCTATTCTTCTTAGTCAACACAATCTCAGTGTTTGCCTGTTCAAAGAAAGGATTTGTCTGAACACCTCAGAAAAATGAATTATGATAAAGACGTTGAAAGAAATTAGAAGTTCTTTAAGAAATTCTGGGCACCAAGGTCACTGTTGCACAGATAACCTTCTCTCTTTGGATAGATATAACTCATGAACCCTCCTTCAAGCAACCATAGCTTCTGATATTAAGTTCTTCTCTAAATTACAATGTAGTCATATAATGAAATACAGCTACAATTATAATTCCAAATACTTCCTTATACTGCTCCTCAACCATGACAATGTGTCTTAAACAGACCTTATAAACCTACTTGATAGCTAAAGTTCTTCAATCCTAACCAACTAAACATGCCTTAATGACCCACAGTTAGCTAGCAGTCACATAATGGTGGCTTCCTCCCTTCTCCCTAGCTTACAGGATAAAAGCTAAAAATTGATTTCACATTGCCAGACAGTCATTCAGTTCCCAAGCTAGCACAGGGATGCCTGTGGCATAGAAAGTGCCCAAGAGACTACTGAAAAGCAGCAGAGATTATGAAACTATGTAGTTTCTGATCTAAAGCAGACTGAAGCCAAGACCTTTGGTTCAACCAAAACTCTGGCCTTGTTATAGAAACACAAAATAGACTATCTACCCTCAAAATGATAAGGTTGTTTCTAAAGCAGCAGCTGATATTTTGTCACTTTTTTTTGACTTTCATCCCTGGGGAAAAAAAAATCAAACCAATATGGCAGCGCTGCATAACCCAGGCAGGAAACAGAGCTGACTAGCTGGGCAGACAACTGTGGTGGGGTGACCCTGGCTAGAAACTAGGTGCCCACCAAAGCTGCTTTATCACTACCCTCCTCAGCTGGACCTCTTCTGGACAAGAAATATAATGAAAGGCTTGTTTCCTGCGATAAAGACAGAGAGAGATCACTCACCAGATATGATGTGTGATGAGTGATCATCAGTTACTGTCATGGGCAAAACAGACTCAGCTTGGGAAAATGAGTTCAATCAAAATCAGAGTAGAATAATGCAAAAATGAAAACTAAATCTTAAAACACCTTTCCCTCTACCCCTCTCTTCTTCCAAGGTGTAACTTTATTCCTGATTTATCTACCTCCTCCCTCCCTCAGCAGTGCAGGGGGAATGAGGGTTGCAGTCAGTTCATCATAGTTTCAGCTGCTTCTCCACTCCTACTTCCTCAGGGACAGGGCTCTACACACTCTTCCCCTGCTCCACTGTGGGGCCCCTCCCATGGGAGATGGTTCTCTACAAACTTCTCCAATGTGAATCCTTCCCACAGGCTGAAGTTCTTCAAACTGCTCCAGCATGGATTCCTTCCATGGGGTGCAGTCCTACAGAAACAGACTGCTCCAGCCTCAATCTCCCACGAGGTGAAAAGTCCTGCCAGAAAACCTGTTCCAGCATGGGCTCCTCTCTCCTTGGGGTCACAGGTTCTACCAAGAGCTTGCTCCACCATGGGCTTTCCACAGGGGCCACAGCATCCTTTGGGCATGCCCCTGCTCCAGTATGGAGTCCTCTGTGGAGTGCAGGTGGGTATGTGTTCCAGTATGGACCTCCATGGACCTCCTATGGTGTCCACCATGGGCTGTGGGGGAATGTCTGCTCTGGCATCTGAAGCACCTCCTGTCCATCCTTCTGCAACGAGCCTTGGTAACTGCAGAATTGTTTCTCTCACATATTCTCACTCCTCTCTTTGGCTTCAGTTATGCAGGGCTCTTTTTTCCCCCCTTTCTTAATTATGCTACTACCACTGTCGGCCTTGGACGGCGGTGGGTCCATCTTGGAGCCGGCTGGCATTGGCTCCAATGGACACAGCAGGAGCTTCTGGCAGCTTCTTAGAGAAGCCACCCCTGCTACCAAAATCTTACCACACAAACCCAATAATACCACTCAAACTGTAAGCTCCACACAGACAGTACACATGCCTGTTGCCAACTCAGTGAACAGGCTGACTTTCTGCTTCAGGAAATAAATCCCTGTAGTAATATTAATACAACAATAATATTTATATAAAATATTAATAATATGACTAGAAAATTACTATAGCAATAGTAAATAATTAACAAAATCAACAAAACAAAATCTAATGTTTTGGAAAAGTACTAAAAATTGAATGTTAAGCAAAACAGGCAACTTCAGGAGAAGAGAATGACTCAAGACAGGCAAGTCAAAGTGAGCTTAAATGAACATTACTTGAATTAACTTTTTTTTCCCCACAGGCATAGCAAGTATGTAACCTTATTTTATTTTTCAATAGCAAGCAGGTGTGGCAGTCCATACAGACTTAATTAGAAATTAGAGCCAAAAAGTCATGTATTCAGCCTTTGAAAAATCATTGGCCTGTTGAAAGTTAAAACCAATAGAACTCTACATAAAGGCTCCCCATGATTTATACCTGACAATTCACAAACTGTGAAGAACTTTACCTGTTGCTAGATAAATGGGGTGGTTGTTTGCTGGACTCCACGCCTGCACAGCTGTTCGCTCAATTTCTTTCAGCTTCATTTTCTAGGCTCTGAAAGAAATTCCATCCAGTGGTTACCAGATAAAGTCAACATGAAAATAACCACATCAGAAACAAAATACTCCCCTTACCAAGATATCACGAGAACAAAGTGCTCTCAATAAAGTGAAGTTACTTGCTACTTCCTGAGGTAGTAAATACAGTTTTACTGGAATGAATCGGGATATTTTAGAGTCATTAAAAAGATGTCAGCTGTCTGACCCCATATTTTCTTTCATATATAGTTCTCTTTTTCATATGTTCCAATTACAGGAGAGTTTCAGAAAAAGGAAGGGAATCTAAATTAAACAACATACTCAAGTCTTCAGTTCAGACTGGTTTAAATCAGCTGCAGAAATTAATTTAAACAAGTGTATTTTGCTCTAGCACTAGTTGTTCTCTGTGAACAAGCTGATGTCAGTATATACATAAGCAAAAAGGGAGCAGAAGGAATCTCAGGAGAGGCTAAATTCCAGGCAGAAAAGTGACGTGGCAACAGAAAACAAAGTGCAATGCTATCATGTGCCAATTCAGTTAATGTACTTTGTTCTCATTTCCCTGAAAAGCAAAAGGAAAAAATCATTTGACTTTTTCTTTGAGTCTGCAAATAGTAGAAAGTGAGAAGAAGTAATCCACAAGTAACTACTGGGTTTCAATCTCAGCACTGACAACAATTCTTTTTATTTACTCAGGATGAATCAACTGACACCTGTAAAACAGGAAAAAAACTTCCCCATGTCACTGGACAGAGATTAGATGGGAATAATGCAGCAGGGTAATTGAAAGTCAAACATCTACAGCAGGCAGCCGGGAGCATATAAATGCATGTAAATGCAAATGACGTGTGGGATCCCATTCTTGCAGAGGAAAAAGCACCAGCACCTCTCCATGGCTGACCACAAACAGGCCTTCTAAGCATCATTAATGATGTATGGACATTGCATTCACAGGTTAGTAGGGTCACTCTCATGAGTTTCTAAACCTTTAGGGCTTGACTGCATTGCAGTCTTCTAACCTTAGCTAAACAGAACTGTTAGCTATACACTCAGATTGTATCATGATGAATAAAGCAAAACCATCAGCAGGCAGCACAGCAAAACCCTCTACAACTTGTCAGCTTCCTGTGATTAACTTCTCCTGGTTACTTGACACTGTTTAAACCACAATCTGTA
This sequence comes from Neodrepanis coruscans, assembly GCA_013400695.1. Classification (NCBI taxonomy): domain Eukaryota; kingdom Metazoa; phylum Chordata; class Aves; order Passeriformes; family Philepittidae; genus Neodrepanis; species Neodrepanis coruscans. The sequence continues at coordinate 11,438 of VYZS01104051.1, forward strand.
TCACATGGCCTTCTGTTCAGATGCAGGGCTACAAGTATCAGTGATTCAGAGCTTGGCTTTACCCAGGCAGGAGTACAGGTGTTTATTCATGACCAAGTTCATAAATGTACCTTGCTACGGCCAGCCCTCTGTTTGGCCAAACCATCCAAATCATCCTCCCCCACCCCCTCCGCAAAAATCCCAACCAACCAAAAAAACAACAAACAAACCACAAACCAAATAACAAACCAGTTTGGAAAAAGACTTCCATCATCCTGTGGCATTTATGAAGCGATGGCCTCCCGAGGTCCACACAAGGGGAAATCTGGTCAGCATCACTTTGTGGGTTCAGACCTCCTAGCTAATAACTATAGAACCGTTTTAGGGTTTCTTATCTATCATCAGCCAAAAGTTAAGGACATCCCCTCTCACTCCTGCCATGCATTATCAGAATATGCTGTTTGACTAGAATCTATTTAACACTTTTTTACCATTAGTCTGCAGAGTATTTCCCAAAGCTCAAACTGCCCACTGCTATTCCCACATTAACCTTATCCCAACTTAGCTGAAGACCAAAGGAACCTGAACAGAACTCTTGTAAAATTCAACAAGTGAAACTATTTTTTCAGGCACCTTAGGAACAAAGGTGGAAAGGTCTTTTCCTTACCACCATAACAGATCTCAAAAGCTTATTTTCTAATCTTCCAGTGCACACTTTGTGAGGTACTCATTATGGGTCCACCACATTCTCTATGCCAAGATGTTCCACAGCCTACTCATCTGTGTCCCATACTACTGCAGGAACGGTCCAGGTTTCCTTCCTTCATTGGCGGAGGGGAATGAAAATATCCCCAGGAGTCAGGTGAATCTGCCAGCAACAGCCTGTTGCACAAGGCTCTACCTCACTCCATAGACATGGAGGGGCAGAATAACTGGTATGTTCCTTACTAGTCCCTTTCTTGCCTCTTCCTCCTCCAGTTACAATTCATCAGTTGTAGGAGCTGGCTGTACACACTGCTTCCTGGCTATTGAGAGTGCAACTTTCCTGTGAACATTAATAGACAACAGTCAGGAGACCTCTTCCCTCTAGGAAACTAATTGGTAAGGAAACAATGAAGACTGCAACTACCACAAATTTGGTCAAGTGAGTGGTACAAGATCCCACTCCTTACCTCTGTGCTGGACTGACTACATGGCTGGCAGTGTTTGCATTTAAATGCAAACAAAGATAAGGCACCAAAACCGTGCAGAAGAGTATTGATCAATTGCTCAGCTTTTCTTGTCAATAGTGTTTTACATAAGAAAGTCAACATCTGTTCTCTTAGTCTTAGAGAGTGATCCTTCTATATACTGTGCATATCCGTATCCAGGACAGAACCCACGATCCTTAAAGCAGGAAAAAGCCCTTCTTCAGCAAACTCTTGCGGCTGCCTGAGAAAAATTCACCAGTAGTGAACTCTTCCACAGTAAAATTTTCAGGGAGAGGTTGCCACCTGCTGTCATCTCCCAAAATATCATCTAAGACTTCTGAGAAGCCTCGTGCTTTTCTCAAGACGTCTAATTAATTAATCATGACAATTCCTCACACTCCTTCTTACAAACATATCTCTGATTACAGATCTAATTTATTAAGGGATCTCGGCCTCAAAGGGAATCGAAGTACAGAAGCAGCATTTCCCCACAGCCTTCCTCAGCCACGACTTTCCTGTACAATGATATTGAAGTGTAACAGTGTCTGCAAAGCAAAACCCGACAGATCAGAGCTCTCCTCACTACTGAAAAATAGAGAGCACACAACTAAACAGTGAAAATTAAAAGCACGTGATCTCAAATCACTGTGACCATGCAAACAATGCTGACAGAGGAAAAAATTCCTCATCTATCTTAAGCTGAAATACTCAGTGGTTTTACAGTATATTGTAAAAGACCATGGTTGTTGTTTTATGAACCAATTGGCCCTGAAAGCTGTCATGATAATTATCCCCGGTGTCACTCTAACGAGGCCTTCTCTCTCTTGCACCATCTAAATACTGTCAATCAGAAATCCCCTCCCACCGACCTTCCTTATCCTCCTTCTGCTACTGGACACACAACTATTCCTCTTTGAACAGTTCGTGCTGATATTGGGCTTCCAGCACTGGACACAAAGGAACTGAGAGGCTGACTTCCCCCCACTTCCTTAAAAGTGAAACTCGGGCAAGTGAAGAGACTCGTCCAAGGTTACCCTGGTGACAAGCAACCACTCCAGGACCTGAAAAAGCCCCCTCAGCCACGACACAAGGGTTAAGATACAAACTGCCCCTACAGTCTGCACATTACAGAATCGATTTAAAATCCCCGTACTGCCCCTTCCTTTCACACGAGTCGACACTCTTCTTTCACCAGGCTGTTCTCCTACGTGCGTATTCTAAACCCCGATTACAGCAGGCAGAGACACTAATCTCGGCTAATCACTGGTGTGTGCAAGGTGCGGTTGTTGCAGGGCAGGGCTCAGCACATTCCTCCGTGACAGCTCCCGTGGTATATAAGGAAACTTCTTGATCTCTGTGCACTTTCGGAAGCATCGCACAGCTTTCCTCGGACAGCGGGGCACACAGGACCCCGCACGTTTCCCGGCGGGCGGTGAGGAAGAGCGCAGCTCTCGGAGGGAAGCACTGACTCTGGGCACCGGGTGTTACACACGGGCTCCGGGCCACGCCAGAGGCCTCCCCGCGGCCCAGGTCACACAGCGGAGCTCCCCGGCCACTCTCTGCCAGCGGAGGGGAAATGGGACCGGGGGCTCATGGGGCAATGAAACCTGAGGACGGAGCAATGACAGCGACAGCGGGGCAGGCAGGGCAGCACAGCCGCCCTGGGGGAGGAGGGGAGGGGGACCGTGGGCGCGGCCGCGCAGGGGCGGCCCCGGGCCCAGCGGCGGGTCCGAGGGCGCGGGGTCGGCCCNAGCGGCTGCGGACACAGATACGGACACGGGCCCCTTCCCTGCGCTCGATTCCTCGATTAGCTCCAGCCACCAGTCCCGGATGGGCCACGCCGGAGACCCAGGGTACCACAGCTGCGGACCGACTCTGCTGCCCCTGCTCTCACCCCCCCTCACAACTTCGCCTCAGCTACAAATTTAATCCATCCCGAGCGAGTGTGCATAAAGGAAAGGAATGTATTTCTCTAAACGAGTTTTAAATGCCAGGGAAAAAAAAATGCGCCCAGACCTTCCTCCCTCACCTCTCTCCTGCTTTGAGAAAACCTGCCTGTGTTACAAACCCCATTTTTAAGGATTTCTGAGCTGTATTATCTGCCCAACACATTATGCCTTCCCATGACGAAAACCGTAATTAGGTTACTAGTCAGAACAAACTGCAAGTCTCGAAATGAGGCAGCAGGCAACGCTGGTACACTGTGCAATGAGCTGGATGGACCTCAACCCGCATCGGTGAAAGTGCTGCACTAACACTGAGACAGGGCTCCTATTACTGCTCTATCATCTTCATTTTACTTGAAGTCTCCATCTCTCACAACGTTGTATATAGTGCTGCCATGTCATTGCTGTGGAATGGTAATTCTTAGCCCAGCATCTCTAAGGAGCATTTTACCCCCCCAACACAATTCAGTTTTAAGGTCCTCATAGCTCAGAAAACACTTTATAAACCCTTCTAGGGTAAAACATCATTGACCATAATTTAAAAGGAAGCACTTCTGTAACTAGAAGGTGACATGTGAAATGCTGTAACTCCAAAGGAGTTACATTCAATTGCATAACTCCCTTGAACAAACTTCATTTTAAGAAACTCCTACACAAAGATCAAGCTAACAATCCCTTAGAATTTGGGGTTAAAAATCTTTAGACTGAAAAATCATGAATCACTGTCATTATATACCTGCTACTCTTAAAGCACAAAACTGAGTCATGACAGGGTGTTGAGAGCAGAGCACAGCATCCAGCTCATAGGAAGCACCCAGGGCAGCCCAAGCCCTCAGGGATCACCCACTCCTGCAGCAGGGCCTAAGGCACAGCACAGGGGAGTTGATAAGTAAGTAGTGAAGGTAAAAAAAAACAAACAACAGGTTAAAGAAAGTGGAGCTGGACAAATCTAGGAGCTTAATATAACCCTATGCATTTACTTTCCCAAGCAAACTTTTACTGAAGCCACAGGAGATCACAGACCAGTGGTTTGCAGCAAGACAAGCGGACTTCATGGGACAGATATAACTCCAGCCCAGGTGGATAAGCTCAGGTCACACAGGAACAACTTGGGTACCTGTGTGCTTGAACCAAAGCCCAGGTGCAGCAGAACAGGTCTGGCCTGGCCAGACCCGAACTTGCTCATTAGCCTTTTCATAATGCTGCTGTACACACAGTTCTGCTATCAGCTTCAAGCTACACACTGCAAAGCTCTGTGCCTCACTAGTGCTTCCTACTGATTGTGCAAATTTCACTTGAGAGGGCATCTAGACCAGGAAGAGATCAAAGTCTCAGTAAGGGCAGACAGTTATTCACACAGGATAAGGCTCCCAAAGACTGGCAACTGCCAGTCTGGTTCTGCCTGTCATTTCACAGTATATGGTGACACTCCAGTTCAACTCCAAGCAGCACCTGCAGTAAATCCCTTGGTAACAGGCAGTTATCTCCTACATAAACAAACAGAGCTGAGGAATGTTTGTGCACAAGAACATCTGTGCATACAAATGAGCATCAGTCCTAGGACAGATTCTTTCCTGTTTAGAAAAATGGCAAAGGTCATTCCATTTCATTAGTTACAATTCAGCCTTCTCAAACCAACAGAAGACAACCAGCACAGTAGGTGTCATTGATATATTTCACTGCAGTTAGTGGTTGAACATTGAAGATCAAGTGTTAACATAAGCCATAGAGAAGATTCCATGCCCAGCAGAGTTGACAGGGCTCATTGCACTCAAACAACTTTCAAATTTCGTAATGTGTCACCACTGGTGGCTCTTTATTAGGGTCTCCTCCTTTCTCCAGATACAGGTCATTGAAGGGATATTGCTTCGGTCCCTAGAAGGAAAGAGAAGCAAATTCACCACATTCACCAAGCAAATTAAGGGGTAAAGTAAAATGTCTCATCCCATCCCACTCCCACCCCAATCAAGGCTTGTCATTTGCAACTTAAATTTCTATTTCTTAAGTGTTTCAGCCAGAATAGAGCATGAGTCAAGTAAATTAGGAAATAGGAGTTCTCTATATGAACCTATGTCCTTTAACAGAAACATCAAGGTAGTCTTGCATTTAGCCCTAATCAACAGTTAATAGAGGATCATAATAATAACAGGTTATAATAATATCCTGTTAATAATAATATAATATATTTTATAATATACACAATAATAACATGGTAAAAGCATTTTTCAAGACTATATTCCCAAAATAATTCAGATCATGAGATGTAACTAAAAACACAGAGCAAGAGAAGAGATAAAGCATCTCACTTGAGCAGATGCACACAGGGAAGGGGAATACCTAGACCAAAGGAAAGATACTGTAAGAAGCATAGCTTAAAATTAGTTCCCTGTGAACAGGAACTGCTCCCTATGAAAAAGAACCTGTGAGCTGACCCAAGTCAGTCAAGAGAACAGTCAAGAGAGTGATTTCCCATTGGAA
>VYZS01104056.1:0-31097 GCA_013400695.1 Neodrepanis coruscans
AATATATTAAATTTAAAAAATAAATATAAAAATCAAGTAAAAAGTAATAGTATAGGAATTAGTGGCTGTGTTTAAAATTTTACGTGCCCACTGCAAGTTTCACAGAGGCCAAATCAGCCTTATGTACAGACACATACATAGTTTTCCTCATGGGTCTTTCAAAGTACTCCCTGCATTTTCTTTTCACGATGAGTGGACAAAACTACTCCTCTCATAAATAAGGCAAAAAGGCCAACAACCATGAGGAGCTGAAATGCTGCTTTGAATTAAATCGAACCTGAGTTCCTGGTAAGCAAACTGCAGTAATTCTTGAAAGTCAATAAAGCACTTGGTAGCAGAACAGAAATGGGACTGCTGTTGAATTTGGCCGCCTTTTCCAGTCCCAGCCTATGAACATACTGCAGCCTAACAGCATATTTTAGTATTTGTTAATCTTATGAGGTCAGCTTGTTGAAGTTAATTTTTATTGCCCTATCTAAAATAAGAGGAAATGGGAATCATTAAGTTACCTTTCCCGATCATTCCTTCAACACACCTAGCTTCCTAGAGGATAAACTACCCTCTGCTGGAATAACAGAGAATTTACAGGCAAGAAAACATTTCCTTAAAAACTTCTTGCAGACCATCCTAAAAGCATTCAGCGGCAAATGTAGTTCATCATTTGTTGCAGACTTACTAAAACTAAAGCTCATTCCAGTGATTTTGCAGCCAGTATCCTTCTTAGTGAAAGATAACTGACTCATCTAATACATGAATCATTCCCACAAAACTAGCTTTTTTTTCAATGAGCTTAAGTAGATTTTTCTAAGAACCAAGTTGCTGATTTACAGATAGTATCCAGAAGCTTCTTGGTTTGTATTATTTCTCTTGGTCCTGGAATCTTTCAGAATTCAATACTTAATGTGATGCAATTCACCCTGTGCAATATTTGGTCACATACAGTAACTACATAGTGTACAAAACCTTTATGAATAATTGCAATAGCAAGCAAAAAAAAAAAAAAATTAAAAAAACCCAAACAAACCCCAACACACTTTCCCAAAGAGTCCAGACTAAGCATGTATTCATGTAATTCTTTGCATTGCACTACTAATTGTAAATCTAACCTGACGGCTGGAAACACTTTCAAGTTCAGCCGCACAGTGGGCAGGATGGTAAAGAAGAAACTTCTTACAAACTTTCAGGTGATTGTAACTCACATCTATCCTCAAATCACATGCCCAAGCCAGACTTCATGCTGCAAAGATGCCATACAGCCCCAGCATACTTTACAAATGAATCTGCCTTCTTTCCAGACATGGTCCAAATGCCCCCATGAAAGACACTAAACTTCACCTCACCAGGATAGAAACAAAGAACTCAATCTGTGCATAGGTCATATATTTTCAGAGAAACTTCTGTTTATTTTACATGGAGGTGTTAAAAAAAACAAAACAAACAAAAAAACCCACCCAACAACAAAAACAAAGCCAAGTATTACAACAAAGAAAGGAATGATATCAAATCATATCATGAATTAAGCCGCTTCCACTGCTGTTAATCCAGCTGCAAAAAATCACAGGTCCACTGATTTCATCACAGGTGCCCTTGGTATACAGCCTTTAACATTTGATAAACGTTCCAGCTTTCAAATAGAAATGCATAGCTTCAGTTCTGTCTTCAAAGTCACAGAATAGAGGAGTGAAATACACCCTGTTGTACTGTTATCACAGTTTTTTTCCCAGGGGAAAACAAACAAACAAAAACAGACAAAAAACCCAACAACAACAACAACAACAACAAACACCCCAAACCCCCATACCACAAAAACCCTGATACTTTCTTGACATTTCTGGCACGCAGACACACAGACACTGTCACAGAATTACAGTCAGGATCCTCGGAAAGGGTCTTCAGTCTTACCAGTTCTCACGGAAAATCTGCAGAACAGCTAGACTGGGGCAAGAACCTGCCAGATAACTTCCTGTGCAATGCTGAGCTGTTTCTGCTTCCACCACCACTGTTGATTACTGCTCTGTACCTCCTCAAAACAAAATGAAACACCACACAGCACTAGTCATGGAAAACTAAAAAAAAAAAAAAAAAATACAAAAAAACCCCAATTTACATATTTACATTATAGTTACAAAGTATATTCTAAAGTCCCCTGTAAAACTAATTTGTCATATATACTAAAATGCTAGTTTACTTCAGTGAATGTAACAGTTTGTGCCCAGCAGGAATTTAATTCAAACATTTTTTTCTGCATAGAGTCTAATTTTGTTGGCTACTTCTACTTCATCAGGTAATGCCTGAAATAGTCAACGTTATTTTAAGAGTTCTTCAGTGAACTTCCCATTTCTGCTGTTGGTCTCTGAAAGGCAAGTAAAAACTGCCTAACTTAAAAACAAAACAAAACAAAAATCACCACCCAGACAAAAACAGTATAAGCAACAGTTGAGGGAGAAGCTATTTTAACCTATACTCTCCAAAGAAATGGATTGAAAAAATAGAAGTATTTTAATTGTTAATGCAGACTTCATAACTGCTAAAATAGGACTATGTACCACCACAGTGACAAATGTTATTATAGAAGAAAAACCCATTCACTGTACTATAAATATTAACAGCACTGTTTAAACAAGAAAAAAAAAAAACAAACTTCAGTAGCATGATTGACTAATATGGAACACATGACTGTGGAGTAAATTATACAGCTGTGTTTTTTGGCACGATAGTGTCCTACTCCCATAGTGCAGAGGTGCCTTGCATGCCAGGGCACCGCTAGATCCCCCCGCAGTGGCAGTTTGCAGCGCTCTCCTAGCCAGTCATGCAACAAGAAGAGCAGGAATGGGACAGGACTGCTCTCAGCTGCCAGAAAATTCCCCGGCCTTAGGAAAACCCCCACTCATCAAGATGTTTTATCAGGAACAAAGGAAATGTACCAGAAATGCTAGCAATATTGCTAGTCATACTAGTAATAAACAGATTCCCTAAAAAAAAAATTAATGTTGTTACTAACTGTGATTACTTTATACAAAAGCAAACAGGCATGAAATTTTTATCTACTTTCAATGCCAATTCTGTTCAAATGATGTTACAGAATTCCCTACTCCCCTTGAAACATTTTTTCAACTTACTCCTTTTGTAATTTTTCTTTTCTAATTATTAATTACAGTGTTATGTGACATTTGGTTTAGTTTATCTTCATTGCCTATTAATAATGATTTTATTTTGGCATACAAACAGAGTTTACTCCAACAGTTGGGTTTTTTCCTGAAAAACTTCATGCATCAGAAGTGTGACAGTTGAACAAAAATTAAGCAAAAAAAGCAACAATAAAGTCTTCCCATAGCCAAATTTCCCCTGAAAGGAGAAAGGCTGACAAACCGTTGAGTAACTCAAGAATGTAACTGAACTCCAGATATGTAATGGGAGTTTAACATGAAAAATGCTTTTCAGACCTGCTGCATGCTAAGAGCAGTCCAAACTATCCAAAATTTGCTATATACACACTTCCACTGCCTGATGAACACACAGCTTCTCTGGAAGCAGAGGTCATAGAAACACTGCCAGAACATACCCATCAATCCAAATGTCTGCATGGGCATTTTAGTCTTAAAACCACAGTTACATACAGCAGGGAGACCTTTGCAGAGTTTATTTTCCTATGTTCCAGCTGCCCATGAGCAACAGGTAAGGTTTTGGAACCATCAGTTGGCTAAAGGAGATTTATAAAGGATATCACGTGACAGCTGAGACACACTGAATAAATATGCCATGGAAGAAAAAAAAATCAAATATTTTAATTAAAATCTTCCACCAAGCTAAAAATATGACCACAGTTACCTATACAGCTCATCTAATGAAGCTAAAGTAGTTGACTCATCTGTTTCAGAATTAATCTTCTAAAAAATTTCAACTGTTATGATCAGAAAAAGTTTACTCTGAAGCAAGTAAAAGTAAATTCTAACTGTTTTGACTGTCTTAATGTTTTCTAACCTAGTATTTTTTAAATTAATTGGGTTGGGGGTTTTTTCATATATAATTACCAGCCCAAAGCTTTCATTTTTAATTTGTGGTATCTTTTACTTCCTCACAAACAGAAGTTCTTTGGTGGTTACTCAATGCTATGACGTGTGACATATCTGCTACAAGAGCACCATAACTCATGTTACAAGTGGAATTTCTTAATTTTTTTCAGTTCCACTTTGAGTCTCTTCTTTGCTCTGAAGACTAAGGATTTCACATGATTATGCTTTTCATCTTGGCTAGGACTTCTACATATCAGCACCACCAGTTCAATGGAAAACTCCCAAAAGTTACAGTATTTTTCTAATCACTCTGAAAGTTCTACAAAATGGGTAGACACAGTAAGCTCATATGAAACCTGTGACTGATTTCTATCATATCCTCTAATTAAAGAACTAATACTATTTCATAAAACTGATCTTATTACCCTGGCACTCAGATCTACACTTTTGTTGTTCCTTCTTGATTTCCTTTCTTGCACTTTTTAATTAGTTCTTCAGGTGCATCCATTACAGAACCTTACAGAACAAAAGAGAGGGTTAGGGTTAGGGTTCTATGCACCCACAAAAGGACCTGAGCACCATCTACTATAGACTGAGCCTTCTGAGGACACACAGCCTGGACACACAGATGGTCAAAATATCTCAGAAGACTGAATGGGCAAATAAGAAGTGAAAAAAAGGCCGCAGCAAAGAAACACAAATAATTTCCTCGGCATTTGATTGTCAAGAATCTTTGCACCATTTTCAGGGAAGCAAGGTATACTGGTAAATACTGCTGCACTTGTGTTAATTTAATCCCATATTATTGCCTCTAAAGCCAGAGAACCAAAGTCTCAGTGTAGGAGAGATTATTGAGAAAGCACATGCAACTTCACCTCCTGAATTCAGAGCCTGCTCTGCACCTGGTTTCAGGTTTCCTGGAAGGATCAGAAACTTGCTTAGAAGAAAAGAAAAAGAAATATCCTTTGTGATGCATTTTCTTTGGTAATTATTTTGAGGTACTTCTAATTTGCTTCTGACAAGTAGGCAAACCTAACTGAGCAACCTCTACTCCCACATGTACCTCTGTGCTTTTTACAGAATGACTTTCCAATTTTGTAAAAAATAAAAAGCCACCAATAATAGCAAAATGTAAGAAAAAGTGATGCTTTTTTTCTCTGAGCAGACCTGATCACCACAACTGCTATAGTTTCTTTATCTCTATATGTACTGCATAAAAGTTCTTTTTCTAAACCTAAATTCCAGTTTCCAAAGCAGTTACATAGCAACAACAAAAAAAACAAAACAAATAAAAATCCGCTTTTTTTTTTCATGTCTGCTCATACAGCATTGAAAACTGAAACTCTGTGTTGTCTTTCCCACGATACACACTTGTTCTCATATATTTTGTTCTCTCAGTTTTTTTGTAATCAGTGTGTCATGGTATTATCCTGACTTTACAGATAGCAAAGCCACAGGCATCATGTTCACAGACTTAAAAAAAAGAGGAGAATAGAAAAACTGACAAATAAGAGAGTTCAACGACATTTTGCCTCTCTTTATCAGAGAAGACGTTCTTATGAGGATATACATGTCATGCTTTGAGACAGAGGTTTTGTGTCCTTTGTAGCAACCCATGCCACCATGTGTACAGGAAAGCTCAACTTAGCCATGAATCCAAAATGATGGTGTGATCCTTCATCTCTGAGCCCAAAGCATTAGCACAGGTCACTAGTCCGGAAACATCCATGTGTATACTTGTTGTGGTCATAGCTCTGGTGTAGACATTTCTGGACTAGGGACTACATCACCACCACTACTGCCTGGGTGAAAGCCACACACAGGCACTGCATAAAGAGACTGCTGCCCTTCCATCAGCCCAGATAAGGCTTAACTATAATCATAGTGCTTTGCCAACAAGTGCAACCCTATTTCCAATTCATACATGATTGTCTCACACTCAAGACCGAACAAGTTCTTGGAACATACAAATACATCCCTTGTGTGTACACACACCCTTCCTGTGCTCAGTGCCCACACTAACAGAGGCCAGAAACAGGCAGTTCATCAGGAGATCTCGTTGGCAGAGGGACACACCAGTCATGCTGCCCTGATGCCAGAGCGTCACCTCGCCGCACCTGCGCTTCGATTTGTGATGGGCGGCCCGGCGGGACCCGGGAGTGATACGGGTCACGCACGGGTCCTATGCTGGAGCACGGTGCAGGTCCTCGGAAACCGCCGCTCCCTCGGGGCGCCGTCCAGCACCGCGGCCCTTCCGAGGAGCCCGTACTCGCACTCATTACACTCGCGGGGGCACACGGAGCTCCGGCCGCGCGGGACTCAATGCACCGACAGGTGCCCTCTCCGCCTCCGCCCCCCGGCCGCGCCCGGCCCCGCGCAACCTGCCCTTCCCAGCGCGGCCAATGGGGCGAGAGGGCGGGGAGCAGCGGAGGGAGCTGCCCGGGCCGCCCCCGCCCTCCGCGGCGAAACTCGGCGGGAGCGCCGCGGGGACTGAGACGGCGCCCAAGCCCCGCACGGCTCCGCACGGTACCGCACCGTTCCGCACCGCCGGCTGGCGGGAGGGGATGAGCGACGGCCACCCCGCTCCGGCACCTTCTCACGCCGCCCCGGCGGGCACCTGGAGCCGCCGCACGTCCTCCCAGAGCCGCCCCAGCTCCGCGCGCTAAGCCCTCCCCGGCGTCGGTGCGAGAGGCGGTGAGGCGGCTCCGCTCTGCTCCGCTCGTCTCGGGCCCCGATCCCCCTCCGGGCTGGGCGCGGAGCGCTACGGCAGGAAGAGGCAGCCCCGACCCCCCCGGCTGCGGTCGGTGGCTGCCGGACGGCACCACGCTTCAACTTTTTTTAGGGCTTTTTTTCCTGTTATTTCTTTAACCGAAAAACACCACTTTTTTTCCCCTCCTTTTAACTTCTTGCTTATTTGATTTTCCGTTTTAGCACTAAACAACCCTCTCCCTTCCCTTACTCGGCCTTCCCTTTTCGGACCCGATCTTGCCGTTTCTCAACTCGCCAGCTGCAGCTTGGGCATCATGTCATTCAGCCCCACCATCGTGCCACCTGCGAACAGCTCTGCCAACGGGACAGCCAGCGGGGCAGAGGGCGGGAAGCCGCCCACTATCCCTACCGTCATGTTCATCTTCGGCGTGGTGGGCAACCTCATAGCCATCGTGGTGCTCTGCAAGTCCAGGAAGGAGCAGAAGGAGACCACTTTCTACACGCTGGTCTGTGGGCTGGCAGTCACCGATCTCTTGGGGACCTGCCTGGTGAGTCCAGTCACGATTGCCACTTACCTGCAGAACCGCTGGCCAGGAGGATCTGCACTATGTGAATACAGCTCCTTCATCCTCCTCTTCTTTGGACTTTCTGGCCTCAGCATTATCTGTGCCATGTCTATAGAGAGGTACCTGGCCATCAACCATGCCTATTTCTACAACCATTATGTAGACAAGAAACTGGCAGGGCTCACACTCTTTGCAATCTATGCTTCCAACGTGCTGTTCTGTGCCCTTCCCAGCATGGGGCTCGGCAAATCTACCTTACAGTACCCTTACACTTGGTGTTTCATAGACTGGCGAACAACAGAGGCCACCCATGCAGCATATTCCTACATGTACGCAGGCTTCAGCTCCTTCCTGATCATGGTGACTGTGATCTGCAACATCCTGGTGTGTGTGGCCCTCATTCGTATGCACCGCCAGTTCATGCGACGCACGTCCTTGGGGACAGACACTACCTCCAGCCGTTTATCTGACTTTCGCAGACGCCGGAGCTTCCGTCGGATGGCCGGAGCAGAGATCCAGATGGTTATTCTGCTCATTGCCACTTCCCTGGTGGTGGTCATCTGCTCCATTCCTCTGGTGGTGAGTAACACAATGCAATCCTTCTTCTCTTCCATCCCTCACTCTGCTCTAGGACAGATTCCTGTTTAGCTGGTGCCACAAACTTTTACAGTAACTCAAAGGCTATTAGCATGGTGAGAGAAAGTTGAGTAGAGTTATATTTACACAGACAGAAACATGCTTATCCAAGTCCTGGCCTCTTTTGGTTGATTAAAACAGAGCTCCAAAAATTCTCAATAATTGTTCCCCTGTTGAACTGGAATCCACTCAGCAAAACTCCTACTGAGAGCTAAAGGTACCTGCAAAACTGATTCATGATAAGAGAGGTTTGGGTCTGGCCTGCATTTCTGGGTGTTTAGTGTGTTTTAAAAGTGTGCATACTGTGCATGTACATGCTGTACAGCAGTTCTTGATGTGCAGAAGGAGGACAGGGTTGTGTTCAGTTGGCACCAGCAACATTTAGAGTGCTTCACAACCAAAACCTGGACTTAAGCTTCCCCTCATGAGGGAGTCATGCACAATCTCTGGGGCAGATCCCACACAGACATCCATCTAGGAGCTCCCCATACAGTGGGAGGAGTAAACTCAGTGGAACCACCTGTTGGAGTATTGCTCAGTTAGATGAGTGTTGGAGTAATCTGGTCCACACAAACCTTGAGATTATAACAAAATGTTAAATAGCATACCACTAGCCATTTACTAATTTTATGAAACAGCTAATACCATTACTGTCATTAAATTGAACATTCAGGATCCACTTTTTTCTATTCCTCCACCTTATATCCAAGAAATACAAAAAAATCCCAAACCAAACCCACTCAGTTCTTGCTTGGCACCCACCATAATAAAGCTTGGCAAACCTCTGCCCTCCTCTGGCTCAGAAGCATTAAACAAGTAGCTGGCTTGCCTTATTTGTGACATTCCAAAACACAGTGTAGGGATTCAAGCAGTAGTTGTCAGAGAGAACGTGTTTTTGTGAGGATTGTTTTAAGGAGGTTATTGTCAGTAGGGTGATCCCTCTGTCACAGAGGGGATACAATGTATGTCAAATACAGCTGTCCGGCTGGGGATGCAAAACAGTCTATACCGCTGTAAGGAAGTTTAGAGAAGTGCACTGCGAGCAGGACTCAGCTCTCAGCGAGTCCGTCTCTCTGCTCAGAGGAGCTGTAATCGGAAGGGTTGGGCCAGTTTTGCCACATTACTGACATATACAGGAGCTAGTGAAGTGTGGCTGTGCTGGAGCACCAGCGCCCCGGCTGTCGCCAAGGCTGTCCGACTGTCCTTCAGCGTCGTCACTTCGCCTTGTGCCGAGGCACGACCGGGCATGGAGCTGTGTGGTCGTTGCTTGACATCTGGAGGAGGTCGAGAGGCGCTGAGCTGCACAACGCGTCCCTGGAACGGACATGCACATGCATTAGGCAGAGGAGCCGTGCACAGCCTGCTCTGCAGCCCAGCTCCAGAAGCAGCGGGAGAAGCTGACTTGCTGCACCAGGATGCATCAGGTGGCCAAACCCCGACGGTATTGAGGAGTGACAGTACATAATTGGTTAATCTAGTATCAAAACAGCTACTTCACAATAGAACAATGTTGCATTTTTGAAAGAGATGCTGGTAAATGCAGAGAATAAGTTCTGTGTGAATTTAATACAGTATTGTAACATGACAGACTTCATCAGTTTCAGAAAACAGCCAAACCTTACACCCCTGGCAAAGTAGCCAGAGGAAAGCTAAGAAGTCTGATTGTGAAATACACAATGAAAATGTTTATATTCGTTTGGACCTAGGCAGTCTTTTACATTAAAAAAAAAAAAGGAAAAAATTGAGAAGAAGGGGTTACTAGAATGAGAACTGGATTGCTGAGAGTTAAAATTAATGAACCTATGGGGCAAAAGGTTTATTATTTAAACAGTAGCTAGTGAAAAACTTGCTTATAGCAGTAAGCATGTGAAGGTGCAGGTGATAAAGTTATGTAGCTCTCCGAGACCTTGACTTCACTTCTTACAAAGGCAGTGGAGTGTTCACATAAATTAACTTTTCCCTGCAAAAGCAGCACATATTTGCTATATATAAAATGAGGTAAGAGACTGATTTCACTAAAATGTATAACTAAAAATAAAAGGAACCTTTCTCTAAAATAAAACTCAAAATAACCACATATATACACATCATCACAGGGTCCAGCGTGGTTAAATTTCTTCATTGTTAACTAGGTTTTTTTAAGTCACTTGCCTCCCTCTGCAGGAATAAGCCACAGCTCCTCCTTACATTGCTTTGTGCCGTGATGTCCTGCCATGTGTGGTGCTGTGTTAAGCCTTCTGGTTGCCCTCTGGTACACTGAGGTTAAGAATGGGGAACCTCAGAGAAGTGACACCTTTATGCTATAAATCCCTAAAAAGAGCCACTAGCAGACATAGGTAAATTATTAATATACTGACTTACATTTTCATAACTTGGAGGACTTTTAGGGAGTCCTCACTGAGTGAGAGGCTGACCTACAACAGGTCAGTCTGGCAGTCATCAAGACCATTCAAGTGGTGAGGTAGTGGTGCTAGCATGATTCAGACACACTAGGCAGGTTCAGAGGGTGTTTTGTGGCTGAAGTTTTCTGATAAGCAGTCTTTCTACTGCTGATTTCAGCTGAATAAACCATCACGTAAGTAAAAGCAAAGCAACTTCTGAAAGAAATTCAGAAGTTTCAGAATTTCTGAAAGAACAAGCACTGTTACAAGATAATTTGTTAGCAGATAAGGGCAATCCAGCAGGCTGCATTTACTGTAGTTTGAAACAAAAAAAATCAAGTCTTGAAATATTAAATAGCCCTGCAATAAGTGAGTCACAGAGAACAGCAGTTTTTAATAATGAGGTGCTTCAGCACATAGTTTACAAGTAGAGTTGTTTGGTGTTTTAGTGATTTATTCATAAGCATAATTTTACAGTAGCAAGTGCTGTAACAGAATTGGGAGATTATGAAAAATGCCGAATGAATTTGACAGAACTGAAGGCAGATCAAATTTATCAAGGAAAGAAAAGTGAATAAAAATATTTTTGAAAGGGAACCATTGATATAAACTGGAGTGTTCTCAATGTACAGAAAGTACTGTGAAAGAAATTAATCTGACAGATATTTAAAAGTTAAATAAGAAAAATATATAGCTTATGTGCCAACTCTTGTGTCAACTCCACACTGGTTATGTCATCTTTTAAAATATTTTGAGTTTTTAGAAATTAGAATTGGAGAGTGTAAAATGTAGGGAATAAGACATATCAGGAGAAATTTTGTTAAGAAGAAAGTAGAAATTATTATCCAGCCTTTAAAAAAACACCAAACCCTTTCAAGAGTAAACAGGCACACACTACTCAAAGTCTGTAATTCACTCCAGCAGTCTGTCAAATACTCTTAAAACTTTTATGTGTGTGAGCTTTTTCTCATCCTGACCACAGAACATAGTCGTTAAGTTATGGTGAAATTACAAATAAAATTTAATGTTTCAGGATGTACCTCTTGCTGATTGCTTGAAATAATCCTGAGTTTCTAGCTTGATGTTTAATTGATCTAAAAGTGGATTTTCTTTTGGCTTGGCTGGTTTGAACTTTTTAGTATCGGGAAATGTCTCCAGCCAAATGTAAGGTGTCAGACATGATTTTTTAGCAATGGAGTAGTCACCAAGCAGACACTAAGCCCTTGAAGGGCAAAGGTTATTGGCTTCTGGAGCTGAAAAACTTGTTCCTGCTTACTACCATACGTTTTTAAATTTATCTTATCAGCATGTGGGGAGATTTTGAGGGCAGGTAGAAGCTGTGAAGACAATTATTTGAATGACTGTAACTATAAAAGTCACTTTATAATGCTTCATGACTTGTGTCTGTAGTTAGCTAAAAGGAAAAGCACAAAGAGCACACAGGACTCTGATCCTACAAGTACCTATCATTTGAGCATAATTCAACATACCTTAGAGCTATGTGCTTCTTAATTTAATTGCCAGCAAACTGCTAGTACATTTAATAAGCTATGTTGCCTGGATCCTACAGCTAAAAAGCTAACAAACAAAACTCATTCTATAGAGATGTGAATTGTCCTAGATTGCGTCTTTCTTTAATTAGGATTTCAAATTGCAGAAATTCAAGCATTGCATTAGATAACTTAGTATTGCATTCCACTTACTTGGCACTTGGTTAGAAGATGCCAGGCAATATCTTTTATCATATTTCCTCCTGCAGCAGAGGACCTGTAGCCAAGACATGCTTTGCTATCATTAGTTTACTAATGATATATTAGTAAATGTTGTTTCACCGGTAAGTGAAGAAGGATAGAACTGATATTCCAACATGCATAAATTTTTATCTTACTCTGAGTAAGATGTAACCCCAGCAATATGTCTCAATTAGTAAGACATTCTGGGGAGCTTCTAATAAGATATATGGAACCTTTTGGGGAAGTAGAAACAGCTTTGTACAGTCAAGGTTTTCACTGAATAGGTCCACTCTATGAACCTATACATGCTGTGTATCTGTCGAAAGAAAATAAAGTGTGCAGAGGTAGCATAAAAAAAACTGTCCTGTACCATCAGCAATAGTCCTTTTCAGCCACAGAGCCAGCACGTGAAGACATTTTTGCCTTTGCATAAAGTCTGCCAGGTAGACGAAGGTGGAATAAGTACCTCAATTTCACGTGCTGCTTATCAAAAGAACAATCCGACTATTAGAATCACTGATGTGTAACTATAGCTCCAAGTTAAAAACAAAAAAGAAAACCTAGAAACAAATAAAAAAAACCTCACAACAATAACAACAAAAAGTTGAACTGTGTATTTCTTGGTGGCTTTCAAACTGTAGTTTTTGGTTGTGTGATCTGGGTGGTTTTGTCACTGGATGCCCCTCCCTGTGCACCTCTCCTGTCCGCGGCCACGGTTGCGCAGGGCGGTGTGAGAGACTGGCAGAGCCCCCGCGCTGGGGCACATCCCTGCCCCGTGCTCTTCCTCTGGAATACACACCTTCCACGGGCACCCACAGGACACGGCGGTGCGGCTACCTGCGCGGGGGCTCCGCGGTGCAGGGAAGTGAAGGGGCATTTGTGGAACCACGGGATCCCACGGGAACACCGGCCTGGGCACGATTGTGTATGTGTTACGTATATGTACATTATACATCTATATACGTAAGTATCTTATATACATATAAAGTGTATATCCATACAGACTACATCCATCTACACCCCTCTCGGGCGGGGCAGCGGCGCCATCTCGTGGTGATCCCAGAGGGATCCGCAGAGGGACGGGCTTTCCCCCACCCTTAATTACGGACTTTTTTTAAGGAACCATCAACGAGTAACAGCCAAACTGCAGGCATTTAAAAGTCCTGGCCGCTCTCTTCGAGCTATGGAACCATGTAGTGACAGACATCACAAAGGGTGCTATTTATTTTAGAACGATATTTTTATAAACTATTTTTGAATTGTGTATTTGTAACATAAATAGCAAAATTTATTTATTAAACAAATAGGTTAAATTTCAATGTGGAAAAAATAAAATTATTTATAACATACATAGTTAAAAATAAAGAAAAATATTTAAAGTAAGGAAAAAACTCTTAATAAAAAGAAAAAAGCCATAAAAAATAAGTTCGTTATGTATAGGAATACTCTCTGAAGTACCCAAGTGACATATTTGGCTTAACAGATAAATAAGGTCAAGAAATTTGTTGTTAGAAATAAATCTGCAACGTTAGAAATAGTTAGGAAAATAACTGAGAATAAAACTGGATCACTATATTGCTGTATAAATTAAAGATGTTCCCATATTTTGAACTCACTAGGTTCTTCATAAGCCTAGAGAAAAGTACTGAAAAAGAAAATACAGTCGATCATCAATTTGAGAGACTGTTTGAGAAATACTGTATGCACAGGGTTCACACAGAGGTAGTAACGTATTCTAAACATACTTTATTGATAGCTTTGAAGCACACTCCATCTGTGAATCCTGACAAGGTTGAATGCCACCACATTGCCCCTTGCAGGAAGATTTCTCAAGAATTGTGAAATTTTTCATCTGACTTGGATGGCTTCATATGCAGGACTTCCAATAAAAATTACTTTAGAGGGCTGTCTTAGTTTGGCTAATTTATTTAAATGCTTGCCTGCCTCCTTGTCTGTAATCTCCTAGCTAGGCAAGACTCGATTCATTTCAGAAGTCAAAGATGAGATTCTGAAAACCTCATAATTTTGCTACTAGATTTTTAGGAGTTTTTTGAGATAAAAATCTAATTAAGGTATTTATTTTGACTTACCTTAAGGAAGCTGAAGAAAATAGAATCTTTTATTATCCGCTTTTCAGTGACTTTCCTAGAATGTCCTGTAATTGGACACTGCGTAGGTCTTGCTAAAATGGGACTTGCTATTTGGGACTGATGAACATAACAAACTTCTGTGATGCCATTCTCCGTAGTGACATTGGAAACATGATATCCAAAAATTGGACTGTGCCTTACTCATAGTAGCATTTACAAAAGTGGCTTCTAAAGAAGGAGAGGGACCAGCTGAAGAAGAAGCTAGATGAATAACATGAAGAAGATATTTCTTTGTAGAAGACAGGATCCTTTAGTTTTAATTTTTGTGCATGATAAACTAAAATTGCTAATTAAAGTAACTTCACACAGCAACTTCAACATCTTAATTTCTTGACCACTTCATCAGCATTTTTGTAACTAAAACCAAAATGCTGGCTCTTACAGAAGAACAGAGTACTCCAGTCCAGTGCTGAAATCACCTCATTATCTTCACCTAGTAGAAATCGAGCTGGGGGACCTTTCCCTTTTCATTTTCACCTTTTTTTATTTTTACATTTCTGTTTTTCAGAACCATGCTGCAGTAAGCAAACATTTGCTGTTACATAAACAATTCCAGGAAGGACAGATGCCAGGGAAATGCATTTCTAAACTTGGGAATCAACAACTCTGGACTTGTTTCCAGTGGCTTGTATACTTGGATTATTATCTGTGTTTCAGTTCTTTTCTAAACAATCTTTAGACCTTCCCTAGAGGAACTGATCTCCCTAGTAAGTTACCTTGTTGCATGTAGCATAAGACTCAAGCTATACGAAGGCAGCAGGATACAGGTCTACATCTTTGGTCCTGGAAATTTTTAAAACACCAGCCAAAAGTTGGAGGGTCAGGTATTAATAATGAGATCAAAAAGAGAGAAAAGGTCAGTTCTTTCCTACATGTAACAAAGGTCTCCAATTTTCGTCCGTCTGGTTTTTTTGCTATTTCCAACTCACAGCTGCCAATACGAGAGGCCTGACTTTGCCAGCCTCATCTTCTCTCATAGCTTGCAGCAGCAAATCTAGATCTCTGCTTTGAAAAATCAACCTTGCTTTTCTGATGTAATTGTGTAATTGTGTCTTCCTTTTCACCCATTTCCTGGGGTAGGTCCGTGTCTTCATAAACCAGCTATACCAGCCAGAATCGGTGAAAGATGTCAAGCAAAACCCTGACCTGCAAGCCATCCGCATTGCCTCGGTGAACCCCATTTTGGACCCATGGGTCTACATCCTCCTCCGCAAGACTGTGCTCAGCAAAGCCATTGAGAAGATCAAATGCCTCTTCTGCCGCATTGGAGGGGCTCGGAGGCAGCACTCAGGGGGCAACTTCAACTGCGTGGATGGCCGCAGGACCTCCTCTGCCATGTCAAGTCAGTCACCCTCCTTCATCTCCCGTGAGCTGAGGGAGATCAGCAGCACCTCCCAAACACTGCTCTATCCTCCAGAATTAAGTGAAAGCAGCACTGGGGGCCGTGTGCTGCTCCCAGGCCCCATGGCCAGCTCGGCTCAGTCTGACACTACGTCAGTAAGGACACAGCGTAGCTCCGAGACCTCGGACTCCTCACAGGGACAGGACTCCGAGAGCGTCTTCCTGGTGAATGAAACCAGGCCTGGTGGTGCAGCCAGCTCTGCATCCAAGAGTGGCCCTCTCCAGGTCACCTTCCCCACAGAGACATTGAATTTATCAGAGAAGTGCATATAGACAGCCATGAAAGGCATCAACCCTGGGGATACTTCCTGGTACATTGGAAAAACTGGTGCAATAGATAGGTGTTCTGCCTATTCATGGGAAGAGGAGTTCAGCTGTGCTTCAAAGGGCTATTTTTCCCTTGCCATGCGATGGGTACATTTCTGTTAAGACTACTGATGACTGTGTGGAACAGACATTGCACTGGGGCCCTGCCATCAGAAATGGAACAATGCAAGTCTTACGAGACTGGAAACATAAACTGCTTTGTCTTGCTGTGGGACACAGGAGAGCTCCTGGGCCTCTGGAAATAGAAAGACCCATCGCCTGCTTCTTTCTCTTTTTCTTTCCCTTTGCAAATCTGGTGGAACTGTGTTTTCTCTCCCCATGCTTGATCAGCTACCAAGAGTAACAGTTTCTGGTACTAGAGCTGAATGTCAGGTAGCTGCCAGGAACTGGACATAGCTACTCTGAGAGCTGCCTGGGGTAGGATTTTAAAGTGTCTCACTAAAGCATGAAAATGTGAATTTTTATCATTGTGTATATATCAGGATTGAAAATATTTAACAGTCTATTCTTCTCTATGAGAAGGTTTGTTATTAATACAAGGTGTATAGAAACAGTTGCCAGCCTTCTCTTCCCTCAGTATTTCCTGCTGATAAGACATTCTTGGATTGCATTTGTTGTCCATGCTAGATTCACAGCTGATGACGTAATTCTCTAGCTGAGAATACTTAAGCACTTTCTGAGTGAAATGGGAATATATGCCTTTTTAAGAGAGAAAAACACACCCCTTCAGTTAAGAATATCAGTTTTCAGTGCATGTATATACTAAAAACCTTAGATTTTATTTATGTTCTGAAAAGGTTTCTCTGTGTAACACATGTGCGTCTCTCCAAGTACTTTGGCCCCCAATCCACACACCTTAGGCACACATTTAACATCACCCATCAGAGTAGTCCCTCTGTTGCCAGGGAAACTCCCTAAGGACATAGAGAAGTACTTTCAATATCAGGGCCTAAAACTTTCAACTCCTGGTTAATAGTCTTACTATTCACTTTAGTTAAAGCATCACTAATGTAATAAAGGTATTTTCTCATAACATTTATCATTTTACTTTAAATAGTAAATAGAATTTTATGACTGTGTAATCTGATACTCCATCAAATAAATGTACAAAACCATGGAAGCAGAATCTTTATTTAAAGTATAGATTATATAGAACTATATCTTGAACACCTTGAAAAGCATTTGTTGCTAGAGTTTTTATGGCAAACACATCACCAAAACCAGCTGTTAACCACTGACAAAAAGGAGTTTTGTGTCTTTTGTTGTAAGGGTTAGATCTTGTTCCAGAAACACTGTGTTTCAAAGTAATTCTGTACAGATATCTGGAGGATGTTTTGTCAAATAGGAAGCATGTTATGCTGCTTAAAGTGTTTTCATGTGAATGCTATATTGTAATGAAAATCTTGAGTCTTATGTTGATATGTTTAAGCAGTTGTACCGACCAAAGTCATTTTGGGGATCACAATTAAATGAAAATATTCTGCTTGATCTTGGATGTTTACATGACTCTGCCATTCAGTGTCAACTCCTCACCTTAACAAGCCTCCCATCTTGGAATACTTTGCTCTCACTTACTGCCAAAACATATTCTGTCTTGTAAGTTTCCAAAACACCACAGCATGATCACCATCAGCAAGAGGCAGCCTCTTCAGAAATGTCCTCAAGAGCACTGACAGAGCTATGAAAATTCTTTAAGCAAACAAAGACATTTTCATTTTAACAGCTGAGCTTATTTGCCTTCATACTTATAAAAAGGGAAGTTAAATCTGTACACAAATATTTGCAACAAAAGCCACTTTTCCACCAGTTAAGCCTGAGAACAGTATTACTCAAGTTCCTACTGCAGCTGCAGATAAAGATCTGCCTGAATTCTTTGCAATTAAACCACTTAACTATGGTCTGTTGCTTACTATCGACCAACAAATAGAACAGACTCACCATACTTCCCAAGACAGGAAATAGCACCTGGCAGAGCAGGAAGGTGGGACTGCAACCTGCAGATAACACATGTACCAATACAGGACCACACCTTTGCAGCAGCACACCAATGTTACTGGTACTGTATTTACAGAATTAAATATCTACAGCATATAATAAGTATTTAAATAAGGAAGGGCTTATTATTTTTTTAATTATTAATATGATTTTATTATTCTTTAGATTCATTACTGATGATAAATATGTGTGGTCTGAAAGAGCTTTAAGCAAGGATAGACCTTCTCAAGTTGACCTTCTAGCTTCCCTTAGCAAACATGTATGATAAGCCTGAGCTGTTCCTCCTGCCCACAGCATTCCCAGTGTGTCAAGTAGTGGACCGGATTCATCAACTCCCTCAGTAATGAATACCATGATTCCCAAACCAGTCCACAGATTACAAACTCTCCTGAGCAATACTGGAATTACCACAGCTCAGTGGCAGTGCACAAAAGCAAAATGGGAGCACCTCTGCTGCCTGGTTGCAAACACCAATGAGTGTTAGGTGCAGTCTGGCTAAAGGACTGGACAAGTGTTCCTTTTTTTGGGTGACAAGACCATTATACTTCCCTTACCTGCCACACATTCCTGCTCAGATTTACAACCTTCCTCTAATGCCAATCATAAACACATGACTGAATTACATTCCTTGGCCTCCCCAAGCATAACAAGCATAACATAAAATAAGGCTTCAAGTTTGTAGAGTATGATTTGCCACATGGAGGTTAAAAGACTTTTTTCCTGCTGGGTATTATGAGAAGTTTCCATGTATTCAAAACGACTTCCCTTCTCACACATAATAGCTCCCCTACATTCCCAACCCCTAGAGATCCATATTCCCTCAGAATGGCCTTCCACATTCACTTCACCAGTCCCGTGTTCCCAGAAGATGCACTGATTCAAAAATTTCTCGTACCACTCTTAACAACTCATCCCTTCCTTTCAGCAGGCTGTCCTGCCCACACACCCCCAGACCACTGCTTCACCAAACCTTTTTCATCCAGGCACTGCTAGACCTCCAACCCTGCTACCATACCCCAGACCTCAGTCCTAACTCAGTTTAAGCTCTGTCCTGTGGCTTGGAGGATCCTCTCACCACAGGCAGGATGACGGCCAGTATCTGTACGAGAAAGTGGTCTCTATGAAAATCTGTAGATCAATTTGAATCTCTGATCCACAGTATGTTAGCCTTACGAATGGTTTAGGGTGCAGAACTGTCAGAGGACTTGGACTGTAGGAGCGGGCTGCAGGATACTGTGTTAAATCAAGCTCACACATTCCTGCTGTTTGCAACACCACCACTGCCCAACCCAAACCTGCACTACAGGAGCATTGCCAATGCACCAAGATCGAGGTAATCTGCTATCTCCAAATGGCACCAGCCAGCACCCTAACTATGAAGCTTTTGAAAGTTTTTAGTTCTGCTCCTTGACACAACAGCAAATGTATTCTACTTAGGGCAGATTCACTATTAGAGCTACTAATTACCACCACCTCCTTCCACTCCCGGCCTTGTTCTAGATCTGAATCTACTGGATCTGGAAAGCAACTGAAATCTGAATTTTCTGCTTTGTGAACTCAGTCAACTAGATCCTCATGTCTAATCTTTCCCATTGATCATTTATCCTCTATAACCCCTAGAGCTCCTAACCTTGCAGCTCTTGGGAAATCAGCCCTCAAAACCAGGCCAGTACATCTGGGAGGATTCAGCAGTCGTCATCCATTCCCATCAGCTCCTTCTGGTTCTGAACTAGCCCTCCCTGGAGATACCACAGCCCAAGGACTCCAGCCCATCTGACAACACAATGTTAACATGATATTGACCTACAATAAACACATGGTTGCCTGCAACCTGCCAGCAAACCAAGCCCACATGTTCCTGCTTTCCTGTGCCCTAGTCCTAACTACAGTCATTTTATAGCTCTTGTACAATCCTGAAATACATTAAGATAGCACTCACCCTCCACATTGGATTTTTACCTCCTTCCCCTTGTTTTCAGGTTTGGGAGGACACTTGCCTTGCATGATCAGGCATGTTTCCAGTGCTACCTCTGCTCTTGATCCTGAGTATCCCAAGATACTCAGGCAACCACAGACAACTTTCAGAAATCAGAAGAGTAAACGGCTACATTTGCTTTCTTCCTCCTCCATAACTACTTTTAAAATCCAGTATCTTATGGTATTATCAAATTAGAGTCACTGTTATCTGATCCATACCTTTTTATTTACCCTCTAGTACTGTCAGAGAGGATTTATTCTCTTAGTATAATCTCTATTTAAGTTTTATAAAGATACTTATCTCCATCTAAAAGAGTGGAACTCACATGCCCAGTTTCAGCATTTGAAGTTAACTACCAATCAGTCACCTTGAGCTTCCTTTGTAGTCAAGGGAAATAATTAGGCACCTTGGGAGGCTGATTCAACTCATTCTATGATACTTATCTAACATAAGGCACATCAATGGCCCTGTGAGGCTGTGTATTTCTTTCCACTGGATATAAGAGGACTCAAAGGGAAAAAAATACATTTAAATGTTTCACTGTAGATTTTTAAATCAAGCAAAACCCAGCCACCTAACCTGCTGTTGCTCTTGCACTTTCCTCTTTAGTGACATTTCCTCTTTTGGGCATCTTAATATATGATTCATGTGAACATGGCAACACATGAAAGCAAACACATGGAAGCTACTGCAGTTGCTGCCATGGAACAATAAAAATAAATTCATGGTGTCAAAGGGGGAGTGTTTCACAGATATTCTATTTCAGATAGCATCTCCTTTTGCTCCATCCCACATGGAATTTTACCCATGAAAGGTTTAAAAGCACCAAGCACTACCTTTTACTAAACATTTTTCCTGAGATGTCTTCGTTTTTCTTTTTTTTAAATGTAACACATTTACATGCTCACCAGAGAAAGAAGACAATTACTAAATCAGGAGCATTCCAAAATATGCAGTATTTTTTTAATAACCAAAAAAATAAAGAGACATCACTAAGTAGCAGAGAAGTCAGTATTTTATTCAAACAGATCAAAAAAGTTCCATACATGCAAACATGGCATGCTGTGCCAAAAACAATGTTGAAATCATCAATTTTTAAACTTCTTCCCAGTTTGAGAATAACAGTTTCACAAGAACTTATCTGTTCTACAGTGCTCCACAAAACACTAAGGTGCTGACAACACCTAGAATTCACAACCTAATCTAATCAGAAGGAAAATACATTTGGTACAGGGGATGGAAAGAACCACCCCCTGAACCTGGCATGGCCATTCTTCCTGATGGGGTAGATGCACCATTAGTTTGGCCCCACAGTGCTGAAGTCAACAGGAACTTTGTGGAAACAGATTCTGTGATAAAATGGGCTGCTGAGAGGAGGGAAACAGTCCTTTCTTTATGAGTAAATACACAACACTGATGCAAGTTTAAAGCGCAAAGAAAGCAAATTCAAAAATTTCAAAATGAAAACATACTCTAGAGCATCTCACACATTTCCTTCTCTAGCCAGAGAACATCTCTTCTCTGAAGAAATCTGTCCAAATCCTTCTCATGCTAACTCTTCCTATGGCTGACTAGGTTGTATTATTTATGTTGGTAGGAGAATTAAGATTAAAAAATCCTTCACCTGGAACAATTTACTATCAAACTGTATCTTAATCAAATGCCTATTCAGCAAGCATCTAAGATCTACTTCTGAACAAATGGAAATGTAGCATGATAATGTTTTAATTTTTTAATGTATTTTAGTAACTGCAATTATAATTATTTTGAATACTTACTCAGAAGATATTAGAAAGTGTAACCTTTTTGTGATTGCTTGTGCTTGTGCAAGCATAGACCTAAAAATTCACACATATAAAAAAACATATTCAGGAAGAATCCTGCAAAAATTCATGAAAACTCAGTAAGTACAACATGGCAATTAAGTTTTTGAAAGGGTTAATTAATTAACTCTTAAAAGGGTTAATTAACTTTTGCAAAAACTCTGTGTCCTCTTAAATAAAGATATTTTGATATTGAATATATTAAAGGCATGATTTAATTTTTCTGCACTACAGTACTGCAGAAGCCACTGTTTCTTGAGCAACATTATTTTACAATGTGTTAGTTTGAAATTAGACTTGAAAAATGCAAAGATGACTGATTTCAAAAAGTTTCACTTGTCTACAAAACTATTTTTCAAATGATATTATATAAAATGTTACCAAAATCGGGTAAAAATTACATGTTCCCAATCCTGAATTCTTCAGGAATTCCTCACTTGATGATTTTTTCCTAGTACAGTTAGGAGGTGACATCTCTGCCACATCTCCAAGACAATGAAATGAGAGCAATCTCAGTACAGAGTATGTCAAAAAAACAGCCTGACTCCCTTTCTCTGAACTGCCCGTATAAGAAACCAATTGCCACTTTTCCCTAAAGAAAGAGTAACATTAACAGCATACCTTTGGTATGCCTCTAAATTAACATCACGTGAATACCCACCACAGCATCCAAAATCCCAAAAAGATGAAGTGGGAGACTCCTGCAATGCTGTCCTGAAAAACTGGTTCACTAAGAATATACTTTAAATGGCAGGAACTAGGAAAAACAAATCTACCTCGTTTACCAGATCAGCCTCACTAGGAAAGAAAAGGCTGAACACAATACACTTCAGCCTAAACTTCATATCTACTTCCTACTGTCACCATTTTACATTTGGTCCTGTCTGGAGCATAGCACTCAAGATAAGCAAAGGTCAGTTTTGGTCTCAAACAGAACGTTCTTTCTTCTGGTGAAACTTTTTTATCAGTGTCTATGCGTTCAGGAGCTTGTTTGGTAAAGCATTTCCCTTCATCTGATCAGAAAGTGTTTAACCCATTCACCTATGAAAGCAACATAAAGGTTTCTATGAATTTCATGTGACTATGAATCAGAAGGCAGGTCCGTCACAAAAGCACACAAGCAAAGAATCCATCTTTGCTTCATAGGAAATTTTCTTATAGACAAAGTAATCCTAATGCAAATAAAGACTGCTGATAACAGAAAACAGCTCATGCTTTAATTGGAAGAAAAATAATGCTAATTAATAATGATTGCAATAATTTTTAAAAATTCCTTTTTTCTTTTGGTGCTGGTTTTGCTGGGATACAGTTAATTTTCTTCACCATGGCTAGTATGGGGCTGTGTTTTGCATTTGTGCTGGAAACACTGATAACAACATGGCAGTGTTATCATTATCGACAAGCAGCACTCACACAGGATCGACACCTTTTCCTGCTCATCCCACCCGACCAGCATGGCTGGGGGTGCACAAGAAATTGTGAGGGGACATAGCCAGAACAGCTGACATTTGGGATATACCATCCCAAACGTCATCATGCTGAACACAGAGAACTGGAGGAAGGAGGAGGCAGGGGAAAAGAGGACGTTCAGAGTGATTGTCTGTCTTGCCAAGTCTCACATGATGGAGCCTTGCTTTACAGGGGATTACTGAACACCTCCCAGCCCATGTGAAGTGACAGATGAATCCCTTGTTTTGCCTTGTCTTCATGTGCAGCTTTGGCTTTTCCTATTAAACTGCCTGTGTATCAGCCAAAGAACCTTCACCCTTTTACTCTGTCAATTCCCTCCCCCATCTCATCAGAAAGGAGCGAGTGGCTGTGTGGGGCTGAGTTGCCTGCTGGGGATAAACCATGACCCTTTTACAGTTTAAATAAAAAATTCCTAATTACTGGAAAAATGAACAAATTACCTTGTAAAATTACGAAATACATCAAAATGAAAGCAGCTGTTAGAATGCAGTTAACCGTTTTAACATTACATTTGTTCGTCAGATTTTTACAATCAACCCTTGGCTTTCTTCTCAAACAATATGAATCAATCAACCAACTCAAGTCACTGCTCCTTTAGTTTACAAACAAAAAATAACTTCAAGTTCTTTAACTTCTGTATGTTCTCCTACCACTTAAAAAACCCCCAAACACAAAGCAAGTCAAATACAATAAATAACACTAGTTCTTAAAACAACATGGCAACCCATGAGGCTGCCCTATCGGGCTCTGATGAAGAGGGTTTCATCAGGAGTTGTACGACAATTGTCCTTCTCAGTAACAGTCTCTACTGTGCCTGAAGCAGACACAATCACTACTGTTTTAGCTGCTGAAAGAGCCTTCTCCTTCTCTGCAATGGCAGCACAGACTGCCACGATTTCATCACTTTCAAAGTCATAGTCTGGGATTGATTCTTGTGCAAGCTCTTTTCCCCTTGCCAGTGCTTGCACTGACTCAGTCTTTGTTGCCTTCTGCTGTTCATGTAGTTTTCTTGCCCAGGAAAGGTCCTCTTTCCATACTTCAGGGTTCATTGGAAAGATGTGTAAGGATACCTGGAAACTTCGGATTGCCTATGAGCAGAATAGGAAAGAAACAAATATTGGACACTTTAAAGCCTATATATTTCATCATAAAAATTGACAACAAGAAAAAAGTTATATACATCATTCACTCACAGACAAAAGCCCTTTTACTCCAATCTGTCTTTACTGGAGCAATCCTCCCTCAGTTTAAGTTCAATATCAGTCTCATCCCCAAACAATTGTGTCTGAAAGTATGAAAATGCATGAACAAACCAAGCATCAAGTTCATGTATGAAAAATAATATTGTAATTAAAAATTACAAAGGCATTAATTTGTAATTAAAAAGTAATTAAAAAGGCAAAAGCAAAAGCAATTTTTGTTCCAATAGTTTTCTATCCCCTAAATATTTAAAGCATGGAAATTCATTTGTAAAATCAAGTTTTCAAATGCACTGACAGAAACTGAATGACTAGTTGATTCTTCTGATGGCACAGATGAATATATGAACCCCCATATGATGTTAACTCAGAAGAAAAGAGGTACAAATCAGATTTAAGAAATTATGCTACCAGTATTACAGCTGTTTTAATAGGCAGCCCCCAGTTCCAGGGGGAAAAAAATACACTTTGATATTGGCCCACAGCCAGCTCTCAAGTGTAGGAGCATGCTGAACTTAAAACAGTTTAATTCTTGTAAAACTGTGTCATTTTATTCAACTTTGACAGCTTCTAATTTTCAGCAATAGATGAACTTCAAGTAAACACTAAATGTTCATTCTTGTACTTCTGTTGGAAACAAAATATAGACAAACACCATCTGCTTTTAAGCTTTCCCAGAAAGGGGTCCCCTACTTAAAACTTGTCTATATAGTTATGTTCATCCACAATAAACAACAATAAACACAGTAATAAAATATAAGGTAATATTTGGTAAGCTTTGAAGTTGCTTTGATGATTCATACAAGAAAGCATAAAAAGATCATCTTAGTAAATCTATTAGAAAAAAGTTTTTCGTGTGACATTTTTATATTCTGTTTCCTATAAATAAAATAGTAAATTTTTAATTGTGGCAAAAGATCAGAGGGATTAATTTTAAAGCAGCAATGCAATACTGAAAAATACAGACTTGTCATCCATATAAAATTTTATGTTGCCACTGAACTGTGCCCAAAGCCACTAGTTTGTATTAAGACCGAAGAAGAGTGCTACTTATAGCTCTCCCCCTAATGGAGATGTAAATCTCCTTCTCCAACTGCCTGTTGCATTATAGGAAAACATGGTGACACTAGATAAAATTGGTATTTCTAGCCTAAAGAGCAGCTGTGGTTTTACCAAACCTGCATGTAAGAACAACAGGACTTTAAATCAGAACACAGTCATGTATCTGGTTTTGCTTCTGCAAGGAAGTGCAATGTAAAATCTACTGCAAGACTTCATTGCTTGTGGAATTACAATATTTGAAAAAAATTGTATTTCTAAAGTATTTTACATCTTGTCTCACAAAACAGCATTCTGTAGCAAACAATTGTTTCATTAATCCGCTGAGAAGTCTCTCCTGTTGGTTTGCATAGTCTTTAAATGTGAAGGGCAGTTTTGATCAGACTACACTTTTTGCAACCTTTTATAACACATGGACTTAGTAACTGGCACTATAACAGAGATCCCTAAAAAAGGTAAGGGAGCATTTTAAGAGGTTATGCAGTTCATATCTGCAACCGAGGTATGTATTAGGCCTCTGTGTTACACCTAACAGACACTTGCTGACCTATTTCAAAGGATGTCCATCAGCGAAGGTATGCATACACCTACAATCTTCTTTCGTGTTTAATGATCTTTAATATGAACTTTTTGGTTGTTGTTCATTTGTTTGTTTTTACAGCATTCAACATAGTACTTGGGGGGTAATGGTGTATGAAAACCTGGACACAACCCAGGTATGTGAGCTCACATCCCAGAATGACAATAATGTGCTGGGCTGCATCAAAAGGAGTGTGGGGAGCAGGTCAAGGCTCCTCTGCTTCACTCTGCTGAGACCCCACCTGGAGCTCTGCATCCAGCTCTGGGGTCACCAACACAACAAGGACATGGACCTGCCAGAGCGAGTCCAGAGGAGGCAACAAAGACAACCAGGGGCTTGGAGTATCCCTACTGTGAGGAAAGGCTGAGAGAGTTGGGGTTATTCAGCCTGGAGAAGAAAAGGCTCAGCCTCCTGGTACCTAAAAGGGCCCCATTAGAAAGCTGGAGAGGGGCTTTTGACAAAGGGTAGATTAGGCTAGATATAAGGAAGACATTTTTTACAGTGAGGTTGCTGAGACACTGGAACAGGTTACCAGAGAGATGGTGCATTCCCCATCCCAGGCAACCCTAAAGGTCAGGTTGGACAGGGCTCTGAGCAACCTGGTCTAGTTGAAGTTGTCCCAGCTGACTGCATGGGAGTTGGACAAGATGACCTTTACAGGTCCCTTTCTATGATTCTATGACAATATGTATTGAAATGAAGATCTTTTTTCTTGTACTACTCACCATGGACATAAATAATTTTTACAGAAGCATTTAGTACAATAATGTAGAAAAGAGGAAAATAGAAATTTTAATGTACTTATAGAGTCCTCATTACATTTCTTTTCTTCAAACAATACATAATCTTTGCAAGTATTTTCACTCTAGTTTGATAGTTTATATGATATAATATGAATGGCAAATGTATTATCTTCTTTACTTTAAACTCTCAAATTGAACTTTTCTGTGCAATTTTCTGCTCAGATTATTTCTTCTTTTCAATTAAAAAATTCTCTCTGGAAATTTCTTTCAATGAAAAGTAACTCTGATGTCTTTTAGAATGAGGTGGACACAATATTTTGTAGGCCTTATATTTACAAAACAATTTTATTCAAAAGTTCTTGTGCTCTCATATTTTGGAGGAAATACTTGAAATATAGTAAGCAATTTTAGAAATGTGAAAGACTGTTTTTGCCTTACACCTATTGTAATTCAGTTAAGTTGAAAACCCATAGAAGTCTTTGTTTCCATCTTGTAAGACATCCTCACTTCTACAACTTCCTTCTTCTCCTCTGAAGAAGTTTGTATCCTTCCCTTGTACTTTCTTTTGCTTTGGTGACCCATTGCACAGACCTCAATTGCATCAACTAATTTCTTCAAAGCCCCCTTTCCTTACAACATTTACTGTCTCTCTGCCTTCACAGCTCAGTTCACATCCCTACAGGGCTCTGCAGAAGTCACTGCTTCAGCCTCTGCCTCTGCAATACATATGCAGTATATACAGTAAATATATACTATATCCATGCTCTACTAGATGCATGGATATAATCCACGGTGACCAAGGGAACAACAACAAAACTCAACCTCACCCTAGAAACTGACATACTTAGCCTAAGAAAGTAAAGCCTGAAGTGATATGAGGACTTGTACTTTGCAGGTCAGAAAACTCCAGGAGGATAGAAAACATTTACCTCTCCATGACCAAATTCTATTGCTAAAATTATTACAGGAATTTAAAACAATGATAAAATAAACTTTCTTCCACATCTCTCTTTGTCTTATACTGTGCATCTGTTTTAGCTAACCCTTTTAATTACAAGGTAAAAACGTTCAGAAATTTACTTCTCAAAAAGTCCTTAGCAGCTGACAAAGGTAACTAACAGCTATGAGCATAGATCAGTTGCAGTCACTTGCAACAACTCAGTAGCCCTGGAAGAAATGTAGCTGAAAAGGGCATTTAAACTTCTGGAGACTTGCTTGCCCTTCTGATTTCTTGATGGGAAATAAAAATAACCTCTGACTAGAAAATCTTTTCATGCATTAAAAACTGTTAGGTGAGTTATCACAAAATGTATTTATTATTTCCAACAGTGATTAAAGCAAGGAAAAAGGATTACACTACAGTAGATGGAGGCTGCATGCCTAACACAGGACCTTTCTGGGGAAGGTAATACTACTGGCTACTACCTGTAACTCAGCAGAACTGTTTAAAGTTGTTAAAAAGAATTTAACAGAACCCCACTTGAACTGACAAGGCATTATATTTTCTCTTTAATTTAACATCTCCCAAATACTTTGACTTTCAGTGGAAGGCCAACCATCGGTCTTCTTTTGATCACCAACACCTTTTACGTTTCTAAACATTTGTATTGTTTTGGAAAATTGACTCAAATTCAGAAAGAGTTATGTTAATTAGCTGGATTCCAATAAAATGCCGAAGTTTCTCTCTCTGGGAGTACATAACTCTCATTATTATCTAAAAGACCTGAAACTATTTCTTTCAAGAGAAATAAAAGCAAAGGGCTGATCTGAGGATTCACATTGTCAAGGCTTGATTCCTTTGACAAAACGTTGTCTCACACTTAAAAGACTGCTAAGCCAGTATTTAGTAAGAATACAGCAAACCACATCCTTCAAAGCATCACACAGAAAGCATGCACAACTGGTGCATGTTTACATATCTACCCAGTTGACCCTGTGATCTTCAGTCCTGCAGATTTGAGAGGGACGCATGACAGGGTCAGCTCAAGCCACAGAATCACAGAATAGCCAAGGCTGGCCAGGACCTCCTGAGTCATCAGGACCAAGTCCCTGCTTGAGCAGAGCCACCTGCAGCTCATTGCCCATGACCAGGTCCAGATGGCCGATGAGTTTCTCCACCGTGGGAGACTGTCACTTTCATTTGGTCTTCTGTTGTCTGGGTTTTTCTTAATGCTGCTTTTGTTTGGGCTGTTCTTTCTTCCTGTTTAATCTAAGTATGGGGCTCACTCCCCTTCCTGGGGAGAAGCAAAGTTCTAATGAAGGTATTAATGTGAAATAGTTACTGGTTAAGATGTCATCACCAATACAGTAAATATAATTTGTAAACTCGAATATGTACAATGAAATGAGACAAATATTTCAAGCCTTACTGCATTTGTACAGTTTGTACATTCACACTGCAAGTTTCCTCAGATGTGCTCTGCACATTGATTTGTAGAATTTCTGCCTTTACAGAAATAAAGTTCTCCTTTCACATTAAAGTATTACTGTTCAATTACCCTATTTAGGAAATGCAGAAAAAACAGCAAACAACTTTTTTAAAAAGATAAATAAAAAGGTACTAATTTACTTCATTCTTTCTATCACAAGTTTGACAAAAACTAAATCAAAACAAATCTTTCTTTGTTTGCAACAAATTAATACATTATGCAGCTCATAAATTAGGTTTCTTTGGAAGCTGTATTTTTGACCTGGGAAATTTCAAATTAAAATACAATAAATTGTTTTGTTTTTTTCCCTAAGAAAAATGCATCATTTATTGTGAAGTAATAAAAATATTTACAACAGACCATTTGGCAGGATGTGGGTAATAAAGACAGACATTGGTGGGGAAGAAATGAAACAAAGAAACGGAAGAAGCTGCTTTTGAGAAGTGTAGTTATTCCCAAATCTCAAAAAAATACTGAAAAGCCCTGACACTTGTTCTTTAACTTTTTAACTTATTCTTTAACATAAAGGATAATTATGACTTAGATCACTTGGTCAAGAAGCCTCCACAGGTTCAATAAGAATGAATTAATTTCATATTTTTAAACTCTCTCAGACTTAACCTTTTAAGATTTCTTAAAAATTACTTGGTTCAAAAACAAATAGTGGATATAATCTACATTTTAGAGAAACTCCCCAAGTTCCCTGTATCTGAGAACATGTTCATTAGAAGGCAGCTCAATCTTTCTTAAAGACAAAAAAAGCAAAAAGACAAAATAAGGAAACAGCCACTACCGAAGCACTGGAGATACCAACAGGAGCTTACACACCTTGGGCTCCCTAATTAGAAACAAACAAAAACGTTAAAAGGACAAACTACTTGATGACAACCCCTCCTTCCTCCCTCTCACAGATCACAAGGTCAATATAATAATTACAACAGCACCTTTAGCAGTGTTTCAGAATCATTCTGTGCTTTGATGCAAATCTCTGTCCTCACTTAAAATGCTTTGCTTTGTATCATGGAATAGTCTCAGACTACATAAACTAGATCCCTTTCTGATTAATCTCAACAGTGCAGCCCATGAGGGCACCTGAAGTGCTACTCCGAAATAAAACAAAATTAACATACGTGAATACTACATTCCCAGCACTCAAGATACTCACCCCCACTGTTGTGATATCATTTGCCTATGTGGACAAAGCTTACATGATCTGGTGAGCAGATCTGGTGATAGAGCAAGTGTGGGTGTATCACTTCTTATAATTGACATTACAGCAACTGTATAATGTTTTACAAATAAGCAGCATGAATTACCTAGAACCCTTGAAGGAAAAAAAAACTTTGAATTTCCTGAGACTAATGCATTTAGTCTCAGACATAATTTGCAGTGACAGTTTCATACACTTGAAAGAAAAAGATCCAGAGAGAATAGATCATCTACCCTTAACCTTCTACACCACAAAAGCCATGGAATGGCAATGGTGTTGTTACAGTATCTGAAGGGGGCCTACAGGGAAGCCAGAGAGGGACTCTTTGTCAGGAACTGTAGTGATGGGACAAGGA
This sequence comes from Neodrepanis coruscans, assembly GCA_013400695.1. Taxonomy (NCBI): domain Eukaryota; kingdom Metazoa; phylum Chordata; class Aves; order Passeriformes; family Philepittidae; genus Neodrepanis; species Neodrepanis coruscans. Next base: position 30,758 of record VYZS01104056.1, read on the forward strand.
GTAATGAGTACACAATGAAAGAGAGGAAATTTAAATTAGATACTAGGTAGAAATTCTTTACTGTAAGGGTGGTGAGATACTGGAACGGATTCCTCAAAATTGTGGATGCCCCCGCTCTGGCACTGTTTAAGGTCAGGCTGGATGAGGTCTAGAGGGAAATGATCCTGCCCAAGGCAGGGGGGTTGGAACTAGATGATTTTTAAGGTTCCTTCCAACCCAAACCATTCCATGATTCTATAATTCTAGGTTATTGCCATAGTTTGGGTTTGTTTTGGTTTGGTTGGTTTTTTAATACTGCTTCTTACGACATTTTAAATATTAGCTTTGCTTGAGTTGTTAA
>VYZS01104056.1:42633-72513 GCA_013400695.1 Neodrepanis coruscans
GAGAAGGACTTGAGGGTTCTCATGGATGAGAAGCCAGACATAAACCAATTGCATCCTGGGCTGCATCCAAAACAGCACAGACCATACATCAGGTCAAGCGAGGTGATCCCTCTACTCTGCCCTGTACTGACAGATCCCCTGCCTGGAACTCTACATCCAATTCTGGGGTCCTCAGCACAAGAAAGATACGGACCTGTTGGAGCAGGTCCAGAGGAGGCCGCAAAGATGCTCAGAGGGCAGGAGCACCTCTCTTGTGAACAGAGGGGAGGTTCAGTCTGGAGAAGAGAAGGCTCAGTGTGGAGAAGAGAAGGCTCAGAGGAAACCTCACTGCAACCTTACATTACCTAAGGGGGCCACAACTGAGCTGTAAAGGGACTTTTACAACAGCTTGCAGTGATAGGACACGGGGGAATGGCTTCATTCATGAGAGAGGGCAGGTTTAGATTAGATGTTAGGAAGCCCCTTACTTAAGTAATAATACGAAACCAGACTGGAGCATATCTCTTCCATAGAGCACCACAGTTTGATGTACTAAGCCAATTCTTTGGAAAGAGCAGGCATTATTTTTAATGGTCAGATTTTTGAATCTATCACATTAAGGCTCTCCTCGATCCTTCCATTCCATTATTTTCCACATTGTAACATCCAGATTCATGACCCAATAAAGATGTTTATTGTGATTGGCTGGGACAACAGCATTATTTGAATTCCTGTTAAAACATACCTGTTGGTTGGGAAAAAATAAATACCTACATTGTGCTATAGTCATTGCACACAACTAAACAATGTTGCCCAGTATCTGTTCACAATGTTTTCATTTTTAATTTCTAAACTGATAAAGAATTGTCATGCTTTACCTGTGATTTCATTTCATAAAGTGTAGCATCCTCTGGAGTTAACTGAAGTGCTTCATCCCACTTGAGAATAGCCTCTCGGTACCTGTAGTTAATACATTACAGTGTCATTACATTTAAAGATACTGGGTATTTCTATATATATTCTGACATTGTTCTAAATAAAGTGCCATAGCATATGATTACTACTAATCATTTTTCTGATTACTTCCACATAAGACATTCTCAACTGTTTTCAAGAACTGGCTATTGGTTGTACTAACCAAACAGATGCTAAGTACAACTGGCCTCAAGTGAATTTACAAGTCAATAAAGGCAACCCGTGGCAAAGCTTAATGACTCAAAACTAGAAATCTTGAACCTACTCCAATTCCCACCTTAGCCAGGCATGAAGAAATATATTCTGAATACTACATGCTTTAATAGAGTCATAATTTAAAATTTCTTTTAATTCCAAAAAGGCTGCATTCCTCTAATGTAAGAATCTAAAGATATCTAAGTAACTTTGGTATATAAATACAAGAAGGAAGTTTAAAGTAAACAGCTGTACTGAAATCACACAATCTTGGGAAAGTGTACACTAGCTTCCTTTGTTGCCCCTTCCTAGAAAACAGAATAAAATAGAAGAGTTGACCAAAACTAAAGCAAAGTAGCTTGTCTGGAACAATGGGTTAAAACTTGATCAAATGCATACTGGTATTTTGAACCATAATAAAGAATTGTTACAGAATAAGGAGATGCGGTTACAGGGGTGAGTCTTTCAGCCCTTAAGGCAGCATCAGATAATCACAGTGAGTGTGTGGGGTATCACATGTTCTCTGAATCTGTTTCAAGATCCACATTTGTTACAGAAGCGTGTAGGAGCTCCTTTACTTATAATAATTACACTGCAAAGGTATAAAGCGTTACTCTTTGTAGATAAAACATCCTGCAATTCTAATATAGTATAGACAGTAATTTTCACACACAATTCAAATGAAACCGTTTTTATCTTCCCCTACTCCCCACTCTTCCTTCCCTTTCCTTTCCCCATTTTTCAGTCCTCTGGGTTATATTTCACCATCAGGTTATCCAGAGCAGTCAAATGAAGTCTTTAGAAAGTTCTGAACCAACTGGGAATAGAAAAATAAGACTGGAAAAGCAATGCACTGAAATCAAACTCTCTTTAGGTACGAGGTTTCTTTAGTCTGCAAAATTACGCTGATTAAGTATGATCTTTGAGTCCTAAGCAAAGGATGTTTCAATAAATTTTCACATTTCCTCAAAGTTCAGCCACCAGCTGTGCATTTTGCCATCTCAGCTCATTCCTCATGGACAGCTGTGCACCCTAAAGAAAATATCATGACATTTTCTACAAGTTATATGTGTCAGTAGAAGCTTTAACCTGTTTTCTAGTAAGTAGGGACTACTTTTTAAGTAGAAGTTTTGTTCAAGACCTACTTCTATGAAGAGAACATCATTGCTCAAAGCATCCACCTGAATGGGATAAAAACTCATGCCCAACACATGCTACCATTGAAGGAAGTGCCAAATATAAGTTAGTATTCCCCCAAATCCCGTTGGCTTTTGCTGCCAATTGATCAACAGTCTACTAAAAGAACAAAGATGGACAAGGGAAAAGAAGTTGTCCATTCACAGACACACTGTGCTACGCGTGTTCTGTGTGTGGACAGTAAGTTGTTTAACTCTGCCTGTGAACCTTAGAAAAGTGTGATCCAAGAGAACGGACAACAGAATGCCAAGAACCACTTCCCAGACTGAGAACAAAACGGAAGAGGGTTGGTGAATGAAAAGTTTTCTGCAGGTACATGCTGAACTACCAGCTAAAAAGACTGATGACTGATCACCACTTTACAATGTGGAGATACCCAAATGGCTGTGAAATAGTCACCTTTTCAGAGCATATATTTATTGAAAGTCTGATAAAATATGACTGTTATGTTCTTTTAAATACTCAGAAAAAAAGAGGTTTCCACTGCTGTCCAGGAGAACCTCAGCACACTAGCCGTACTAGGAGAAAGTGAGCCACGTTGCTTGCTCTAGTAATGCAAATTTAGGAAAAAATCTTAAAGTAAAAATAGTCCATTAATCATTTTCTACTTCATTCTTTTGAAGGAAAACACTATGTACTGTATTAAATATTAAATGACTGAAAAAGTTTCCTGAGGATATAAGATAAAATTTTAAAGTTGATGGTCTTGTAAATGTTTTTTGGACCTTGGATGAAATAAATAAGAAGTGAGCTAAGTCAGGAGTAGTGTTGTAAAATAAATTATCAAAAAAACAGATTGTTTTCCTGTTCCACAGTATCTTTTTTTGAGCTGAACTTTACCATTACAAGAAGGAAGAACTAGTTTTGAAAAGGAAAATTTCAATATAAATATGACATCTGCTTTGGGTTTAATTAACACATATTTAATGGACATTCCATCTGCTCTTCTAATTTCTTAAAAATTTATGAAGCCCACATACAGCCGTGTGACTAGCAGATCACAGGCTTGCATACATCAGCTGAGCTGCAGAAACTGCTATGTCATAGGTGGCAAAACTGAAGTAATGAATTTTAGTTTAATGCTGTTCCACTGAGGTTTCTCAGAACTTCTCCCCATATATCTGCTGTGGAGAGAGCACAAATATTCCGAACACGTGCTATGGCACAGCTGATGCATAGCATCACAGAATCACAGAACATGCTGAGTTGGAATGATCCACAAGGATCACTGAGTCCAACTCTTCACCTTGCACAGGATCATCCCCAAGAGTCACACCATGCGCCTGAGAGTATCATCCACTTGCTTCCTGAACTCTGTCAGGCTTGGTGCTGTGAATACTGCCCTGGGAGCCTGCTCCCAGTGCCCAACCACCTCCTGAGCAAAGCGGCTTTTTCTGATGTCCGACCTAAACCTCCCTTGACACAACTTCAGGTCATTCCCTCATGTCCTGTCACAGGTCACCACAGGGGAGAAATCAGTGCCTGCCCCTTCGCTTCCCCTTACAAAGAAGTTTTAACTGCAATGAGGTTTCCTCTCAGTCTCCTCTTCTCCAGGCCGAACAGACCAAGTGACCTCAGCTGCCCCTCATATGGCTTCTTCTCAAGGCCTTTCACCAATTTTTTTGCCCTCCTTTGGAAACTCTCTGAGAGCTTTGTATCTTTTTTACATTGTGCTGCCCAAAACTGCCACAGTACTCAAGGTGAGGCTGCCCCAGGTCAGAGCAGAGCAGGACAATCCCGACCCAGCTGGTGATGCTTTGCTGATGCCCCCCAGGACATGGCTGGCTCTCCTGGCTGCCAGGGCACTGCTGACTCAGATTCCACCTGCCATTGACCAAGACACCAAGGTTCTTTTCCATGGCACTGTTTTCCAGCCTCTTGTTCCCCAGTCTGTAGAAACACCCTGGGTTTTTCTGTCCATGGTGCAGACTCCATGGTGATTGCTCAGTCCTCCTATTTATGAAGTTCTCTTTTGATGGCCTCTCTGCCTTTGAGGGAGTCAACAGCTCCTTCCAGTTTTGAATTGTCTGCAAACTTGCTTTATACCCCTTCCAGTACTGTGTCCAAGTTGTTTATGAGGACATTGAAGAGTACAGGGGCCAAGATAGAGCCCTGCAAATCCCCACTAGTGGCAGGTCACCAGTCTGGTGTCACCCCATTCACTGTAACTCTTTGTGCCTGACCCATGAGCCACCTGCTCACCCACACATGTTGTGTTTATCCAGCTGTTGGCTGGGCAGAAGGACCCTGTGGATATACTATTAAAAGTTCTACTGAAATCCAAAAAGTTTACATCCACAGGCTTCCTTTCAACAACTAGGTGGGTTGAAGAAGAAATCTGATTTGACAGGCAAAAATAATGCATTTGAATCTTGGGTCCCTTCAGAAAAAACAGATATGGAATCTAGTACTTCCAAAACAAAAATAACTTGTCTCAAAAGTAACATCGCAAAATAAAGAATGAGCCTCAAAAAAAAAAAAAAACCCTAAAAAAAAACAGGTACGCCCACTGGTGATCTATGATGCTATAAGCCTTATTTAGAAATCTCTGATATTTACTGAAGCACAGAATAATCCCAAGCATCAGTTCACTTGGAATGAATCAGCCAGTCAGCTGTGGGCCTACTGACTTCTTGGAAGCTTTGCAGATAAAAGATTTGGGCTGGAGTGAATCCAGCAATGGGCCACAAAGACGTTTTAGGGCTTGGAACATCTGATAAAACTATTCAACCTGGAGAAGGGAACGCTGAAGAGGAATCTTACCACGGTCAAAATTACCCAATTTGGAAGTGAGGAAGGGACTAAAGAAGATAGAACCAGACTTCTCAGTAATGCCCAGTGACAGGACAAAAAGCAACAAATTGACAAGAGGCACGAATTGAAGCATGGAAAATTCCGTTTAAAATATCTCCATCACCGGAGATATTCAAAATGCAACTCAATAATGTCCTGAGTAACTCACAGGTGACCTTGCTTTGAACAGGAGCTGGAGGAAAAAAGTCTCCTAATGTTCATCAGGATTATATGACACTAAGATGTCAGCAACATCAGCAACATATGATTTAAGATATAATTTTCTTTTGGCTAAAATGAAAACAAATTTTAAACACAATATAATCTTACAATAAATAGACACATTAACTTTTAGACCTCTGGGATTACTGTAAAAATTTATCTAATGTAATAGTAAAGAAGTCACAGAATATCAGTAATGGACATATCCTGATTTTATAAATTATAAAGTAAGTATTTCCAGAAAAATTAAGACTCTTACCTGTATATACTTTGCAACTAAGCACCTAAACAGTAATATAAAGCATTTTTAAGAAAAGACTATCACATTTTGAAATATTTAATTACTGTTTAACTGAGTATACAGATACAGTATACTTATCTACACACAGTGATTTCAGTAATGTATTTCACAAAGAAAATTATACAGTTATGAGCAGAATTTAATTAGTATTTTCTCTTCTTCACTGCAAAACCATAAAAATTAATAAATTATTGACAATTGGCTAAGTGTGGAATGGCTTCAGCATAAAAGACTTGATGGATCCTGAAAATTTTTATTTAACAGCATATGAATTCCCCATTAAGTACTAAAACTGCTCTCTTCAGATGGTTCTATGGACCATCTGGGAGCTGTAGAAACTTGGCATGTGTTTTTACAGCTTGCTAAACTTTTGAAACAAACATCTCACGCTTACACTTCAGTTTTTCAACACCATTTCTGGGAAAACAGGATCTCTTGAACTCTCAAGATCAAAATCATTAAAATGAATTCATACTTCCAAAGAAAAAATACTTGTTTTGAGGCTTCTGGGTAAAAAAACCAAACACTCAAGTTACAGAGAGATCAATTTTTGAATCACAGGCAACATGCATACATACATAATGCTAAACACCATCACTGCAGATCACACAGGATTTCCACAAACAGGTTTTCAGAGTAAAATCCTGCTGGGGGTAGGGAGAGAAGTGTACAGCACTTCATAGAAGCATCTAAAGAACAGTGTAGAAACAGGTGAAAGGAAGTTGTTTGCTTAAATATGCAGAGAAAATTCTTGTCCACAGAGCACATTTAACCTCAGTGGTAATCATCATAAGATTGGTACATCCTACTACTGTGCCTTATGTATTTTGAAATATTAGCAACTTTCCAATTTCTTGTCAGATAATTTTGACACTATTGATGAATCACCATCACTGAAGGTCAAAATCACAGCTATTTTATGGTAAAGTGTCATAGGTCATTTCTGATTATACAGAGAGAAAACAACTGCTTTACTATCAACTAAAACTTCCAATAAGATGTTTTAATTTAGCAGGCTCACACTGAACTACGGAATCAAGTATTTAACGTAAGTTCCATTCACTAGTTTCTCAATTTTTAGTCCAGCCACACATGTAAATATGGCTACTTTTTATAATTGCATCTATTAGGTAAATGCAGTTTTGAAACTACTTTTGTCAAAGTACGAAAATACAATATTTTACAAAATACAATATTGGAGAAAGATGAACAAGACCATACCAAAAAGCAAATACACAAAAGCAAAAGCCATAAAATCAGGATACTGGTACCATCCCTGACAGACATTCTTTGTCACAGGGGAATAATACTTAATTTCCTCATATACAATATGACAAAGTAGTCTCGAAAAAAATCACTCACTACTGCATCACAATTATCTTTTTGAAACCCAGGAATGGAATATACTGCCGTAAATAATTTTAGCAACAAATGACAGAGGAAATGGAGTGAGTAGTGCCACACACAGCTGACAGTCTGCCATAACATGTCTTTCACACATAAATTTTATATTGAATTGTGAGCTGAGGGCTTTGCTGCCTTTGACTTATTCTATCTCATTCTTTATAATCTGGCCAATCACAGAATCATGGTCTATCCCCCCCCAGATACTGCATTTATCTGTAAGGAGATGCGAAAATCTGCAACACTAAGCAACACATTAGGCACTGATCAAAAACTTGGTTGTTAAACGAAGGCTACTCTCTCTCCTGTACCCTGTAGGCTGGGCCACCAGTGTGTGCAATTTCAGGGCTTTTATCTCAAAGGCAGCTTTGGAAAGCACATATGTATGTGCCTGTGCTTGAATTTATTCTTCAAACATTACATCACTACTTCAGCCCTGACTGAAGAGAATTATACAGTTGGTTAACATGCAAGATCAAAGCACGTATTTTTCTTTTTAAAGAAACTTTATATTCAGGAAAAAAAAACAAGTTGCATAGTATTAAAACAAAACCTTAGTCATACCAATCACATGAAAAATTCTAGAATACCGGATGTTCTATTGCTTTTTTCCCAGGCTTGCTGAAGAATATTACTGGACTTGTCACTGTTATTCTGTTTTTTTCTCTAAACATTTTTCTCTCAAGATATAAAACTTACATAACACAGAGGAATTTACTTGCCTGCAGTAAGATTACATCATAATGACTGTCAGAAGCTCTAAGAAATAAACTGTTTATCATAGTAGTAATAGTGAGAACTCAGTAGTGTACTTTTTAAGTGAGAATATAATTAAAAAATTCAGTTTCAAATGCTTTTATTTTCAACATGAATATCAAATTAGATCACAACTGGTCAAAGAGACAACACCTAATAATCCCTCTACAGGGTCAAGAAGCTGCTTTCCAATCCTCCATAAACATGTCAGGTACTTCACTAAATACCAGACTTGTAATTTAATACAGTATGATTAAAATCAGCTATTGAGTGTCATTTTACAGCTGAGAGCTCTGCAGGAAACAAAAAAACCAGTGACAAATAGGAGAAGCGTGGAAATTCACATTAAAAAGAGCAATACAAATTTTATTACACCTTAACGTGCCATTTTGTTATTTAAGCAGGAAGAATAACCTTATCATCATAACCATTATCATCAACCTTACAAGCTTCAAAAGAGAATTAACTGTATAGTTTCGGTAAAATCAATTCACTATTTTAGTATCCTAAACAGAACTGCAAATTGACATAAATCTAGTATCAGATATTGTAATAGCTATAATATTTTAAATACTCACAGAGAAGTAATGCATTTTTATTGCTGAAATTAAGTTTTAAATACAAACCTTTAGTTCCTGTCGTGGGTTGGAGAATGGAAATCGTTTCTCCCCTTCCCGGGTCAGTCCCGTTTGGAGCCCCGCGGATTGGAGCAGGGCCCGCCCCCGGTGCAGCCCAGCAGGCATGCTCCAGCGGGCAGCATCCAATGAGCTCTTGCTGGCCCGTGGGGTGTCCAGGGGAAGCCCCGGGCCCCGAGCGGTGGGGGCCATGGTGGCGGCGGTGGATGTCAGGCACGCCTGCAGGCGGACGCTCCCCCAGGGATGGCAGCCGGGGGAGGCACCTCCGCGGGAGGGCATGCAGGTCATTTCCCTCACCCCAGGGCCAGGTACCTGGCACTCCGTGCCTTCACGGCGCCGGGGGCCCCCCTCTTCGGGCGTCGGAACCCCGGGGTGGAGCCGAGGGGGCCGCGGAGCCAGGGTGGGAGTTTGGAGACCCGAGCCGGGCACAGTGGCTTGTGCCTGCGGTCCGAGCCGCGGGGAGGCTGAGCCCGGTGGATCGCGTGAGCCCAGGGCTTCTGGGCTGCCCGGCGCTTTGCCGACCAGGCGTCACGAGGTGTCCAGTGTGGTGACGCAACCAACCCTGGAAAAGCCAGCAGGAGCAGCGCAGGCCACGAGTCAGAGCAGCGACCGCACAGACCGACCGTGTGGCCAGTGCGGGGCCGGCGGCGGGGCTGCGCCAGCGGCCCGCACTGGTGCTGAGGCTGTGCCGGCGGTGTGTGGCGGCGGCGCCAGCANGCCCGGGTTCCAAAGACCACATCTCTTCCATCAGCACTAAATCCCTTCCTGGGGCTATTGGGAAGGGGAGGGAGGGGGGCGCGCACGGTTTCTAATTTTCTTGAGTGTTTTTCCTTCAGTCAAAGCCGGGCGGAAGCTCACGCTGCTAGGGGGGTCCTCAGACCGGCCACGTGCTCCCTCTAATTACCCCGGCATCTCCCTGGGGGCCCAGAGAGAGACCAGCACTATTTCCAGAGCATCATCATCCCAACACGGGCCCTGAGAAACTTAATTTGTCTGTTTTGTTGCACTTTATTTGTCGGGTTTTGTGTGTGCGCGAAATAAACTGTGATTTTGTGTGTTTTCTTCATTTTTGGGGTGTGTCTGTGGCTTCTCTCGGAATCTCTTGTCCAAAATCGCTAAATTTGTGGTAAAACCACGACAGTTCCTCAAAATAGTTTCAACAGCAGATCCTCTGAAAACAACAGGAAGGAAAATACAGAAGAAAAACTATTTGAAGCTGTATTGAGCAGTATTTGAAGCTGTCTTGAGAATTATTTCTTCAGACACCCTTTAGATACACAGTAATAGAGCTAGAATGATGGGTATCATCTGTTTTGTTCTTAGCTGAATAGGCAGTTATTCCTTTTAACCTGTTAACTGTTTGTTCACAGATGTCTGACAGCTCTGTCTCTCTTACCTTGTGCTATGATCCTAGTGACTCTCAGAAATCAGACAGAGAAATTGAAGCACCAAATCAACAGCTGTCAACAGCATTAAAAAAAAAACCAACACACAAAAAACATCAAGGATTTAGATACCTCTATCTTTCTCAAAATTACTTACTGCCAAAACATGATGCTGAAGGGTATTTTTAACATGAAAAAACATTTGAAGAGAGATGATACAAAAAGAGTAGTAGTCTGCTCACGTTCTATTCTGATCAGTTCCGTTTCATCTAGTTGACATGCTCTTGTTATCTGTATGAAACAATGTAATTTTCTTTCCTTTTCTTTCCCTCCATTACTTCTGGCGTCTTTACAGTGTTTGCTGGTTGTCAACATGGGAGAATAATAATGAATAAAGTCATAGACTAAAGCAGAGAGAAAGACATAAAGACAGGGGAAACATGTACTTCTCTACAGTATCTTGATACTTAAAAGGTAATTTTATTTTATTTTTCATGTAAGTTCTAGTGAGTTATGTAGGCAGGTATCCTATAAACCTCCCACATAACAGAAAGTCAAATGACTATAAAGTACTAATGCAAACACTAGTCAGCAAAAGCCACGACGTCTCCTGAAATAAGTGAAATATACATGTGCAATAAACAGAACAATCCATCTACAAGGACATAATATACATTTGATTGTATGAAGACTGGGTGTTGCCATCTGAGGAACTAAAGAAGCTTATCATACTTCTGAATCTCAAGCTAACTAACATGTAACTCGTCCACGTGAGTGGAAACTCTCATTACCAGCCCTGCAGCAACAACGAGTGGTGAACTTCAGTGCCACTGGACAAAAATGTTCTGTGAAAGCTCAGAAGAGGCAAGTTTGTGCAGCAACTACCATGACACAGCTAGTTAGTTACTTAAAATGCTGTTATGTTTCTACTGATATGTAGCCTTGAAGGAACCAGTAGATTGAGACAGATGGTTTTTGTTGGCTGCATTATTTTGCATGCATAAGCAATCTCTGTCAAAGGAGAGTTAATAGCAACAACTGTCTGAACTATTCACTTCATCTTTTTTCCCATACCAAACCACGAAATACAAAATAAAACGTTAAAGATTTAAAGGAAGATTAACACATTAGATGTTTTTATCTAGATAAAATATCTATACAGATGTTTATATAAAAACATCTATATAAAAACTATCTTTACAGTTTACTAACTATTGAATAGGAATGTTTCAGCCATTTGTTCACAGTACCCCATGCTTCAGAATCCTAACTTCTAAAATGAATTCTTCCTCTTACTCTTATTTTATACTTCAAATCCTATGCTCTACCTAGCAGGAAGCACCTACAAACAGTATTTTGAATTCTGGAAGGTCATTCCATTAAATTACCTGTATTTTTACAACACACTTTCAGAAAAGCAAACAGGGCAACAGATGGAGAGTTTGTTGTGATAATGCACAAGGCTGTAAAGCATCTGTGAACTGAAAGGTCTCTTCTTCTGGAGGATAAAAAAAAAAGAAGCAGCAAAGCTTGAGAGCTTCAGTCTTGCATTCTGGAGAAAGGATCTGTGTATCAACTATAAAAATATGTCCTTAACACATGTTCTCTATTACCTTCCATCTTCAAGGATTGATCACCCTGGTAAGAGAAACCAGGTAATGAAGTCTGACTTAAAAAAAGACTTCTCTAACTTCTTTTTCTGGATCTAATGAAAGCTACCATCAACAAACTCCAACACTGCCAATGATTTTTCTTTAGCCTGAGAATAATGCTCACCTTGGTGGGTTTTTTCCCAGTTTTGCTCAATAGTTAAGATTTTTCTCTCTCAGTTCCAAGTCATTATCAGAATGCAATAACCAAAACTAAATTACTTTGACAACCTCAGAATCAGTTAAACTATACTAAAAACCCAACAACTTATCCAGAAAAAAGAGCCAAGTTAAAGAGTTTTCTTATCTACAAAATGCTCAATGTAAACGCTTATGTCAATAATTTGCATATAACTTCCTTAGGTTTTATTACAGGAATTTATTCTGAAAATGCATTAGTACATTTTAATGTTCATTATTCTTAGTTTAGTATTAATTTCTTTCATTCTGTGTGTCAACAATGCTCCAAATTTTTTTCCAGTATTGCTTGGAATTCCTTTCTCACTTTTGAATACCACAGAATAAATCAGCTACTAAAATAAATAATTTCTGAAATCTTGCTCATTCAATTCCACCCACAATAGAGAAGTACTGGAATTCCTCCATGACTCTGCAGTTTTCTGTTAGGACAGTCCTCAAAACTTATTCTGTACTCTCCTCCCCTTTCTTGTCCCTGCTTTGCACCAGGACAAAATGTTTTGCTTCTTGAACAAAGTTAAGAGTTTTAATAGGATTATGACCTGACCAAATATTAGTCTGTTTTAAAACACCAGGCAGCAGCCAGAAAGAGACTATTTCTCAGCTAGACTTCTTCTCCAGCACTGTGGCAAACTGGTACTGAGGGTTGGCTCCCCCCAGAGTAAAATGAAAAAACAGGACCATTGCCAAGTGGTGGAAATTAGAGGTTGGGAGAGTTGGGTCACATTGAGCCCATCTCAAATCAGCCGACCCAGTGATGGAACTGCAACCTTGGATGAGACACTTGACTTGCATACGACCAAAGCTGAGCACACCAGTCCTTACTTTCAGTTACCTCAGACCTGACACAACTTAACAATTGTCTAAAAAATTACTACATTGTTAACTCCCAGGTAAATAGAAACATAAAGGGAAAAAAAAAACAATTAAGACAATCAAGTTACACAATAAATAAAGTTCTTATAAATTTGATGGCCCAACAATACAAATTTAATAATATATAAATAATATATTATATTCGTATATATAAAAATAATATATTATTACTGTACAGGACCCTCCCAAACAATTATGCTTGTGGTAGTGCATTACATTATGAAGTCAACTTTTTAGCAACCATCACTCCTATCACACCAAATATTTCTACAATGTACAATGAGAATCTACCACTCTCAATTTTCCCCACCTGCTATTTGAACTAAACCTTCAAGAGACTCAGCTGAACAAAACATTGCTCCTAGAGAGTTTTTATTCTGAGTGTTTACTGCCAAGGATACTTTTTTAAGGATACTTCCACAATATGCCATAACATGTGGAGGACACCATTTAAGGAACTAGAAAACAAAATGTCATATATAAATAAACCAAAATCCTTGTAACAAAACACACTGCTATATCCTACTTCCTTAGAGAACTCTTGAACCAAATGCTGATGGGCAATTATAATCCCTTAAATTCAGTACATTTTAATTTTAGAAGATACGGACAACAGATACACATCATGTTCAATAAGGGTCAGGCAAAGGATACTGAATTACTGTTTCAAAATTAAATTCCACCAACCACAAACAAAGGCAGTGGAGGGAAATATTATCTAGACTTTTAAGAACAACTGTACAAAAGTTATTGAATTAGGAAACCACTTATTTTTTTTCCTGCAGCTTCCCCTATGAAAGAAAATAATATTATGAAAAAATAATTTCTAAATTCAAAGGTTTTATTATTCAAGTAAAAGCAAAGAGATGTATGTAACAATAGATCTGGACAATAAACAAAACCGCCAAACTTTAACTTTAAAAAAATTAGATATGATTGTATTTTACAGTACCCATATTGCAATACATGATATTGTTAACACAGGGAATCCCATATGAAGGATGTGGAAAAGGCCTCAAGTTGCATTGCTCTGCTTATATTGTTAATGCAAATCACTAGGGTTTGCTAAGTGGCATTATACTAGGTATACAAATAACAGAATTGTCCACACTTAAAAGCTGAACTATTGGGATGTCTAACTGAAACTATAAGTAAAATCTCTTGGCGTAAGTCAGAAACATATTCTTTTAACTGCTCGACAGAATTTTGCATTCAAGTATTTACATGGACCTTTAGCTGCCACTGACTAGCAGAGACCTGCCAGCAGAAACTGGCTTTTGTAGGATGGCAATACTGCAGGTTACACTGCCACCATGTCTGCTGTTTGAAAAGGCAACCCCTGCTCCAGACAGTTTAACAGAGTAATTTGCAGCAAGAGAAAAGGAATTAAGACAGTTTCAGAAATCAATCTGACTGTGAAACTCAGTGAAACAGTTCACCTCAATATAGCACTTAGAGGAAATAAAAATGTACCAGTTGCATTCTGACATACAAACCTGTCATTCCCCATACACTGCAAAAGGTTGTAAATGTTGATGTGAGAAAACACCTCATAGACTGGTGGTATACACACGTTAGATTCAAAGAAAATCACACTCTATGAAGAGTTAAAAAAAGGCAGAATCAACTACTCTACTTTTGTATCACTTACAAGGCTAGAAATAGGCCAGCACACGTGCTTTCACATATTTTCCTTTTTCAACACAGCTATGTTACTGAGTGACAAAAACCAGACATAAAATACTATCACAATGACTAACAAAAATAAAAGTAATTTGATAACAGTATTTATATTTTTATTGTACGTATTTACAGTCTGTTATAATACATAGTTCCTTATCAATCCTTAAGAAGTCCTAAAGAGTTATTCTGGAATTAGATGCAACTCTTTTACTGGGTCATAAACAAAAGTTGTCTGGAAAGTGTGCTAGGACTTGGACAAAGAAGAGAAGTAGCTAAAAACGTAAAAATTTAGAAACTATTGATTACTGCCTGTAAAAATCTGAGACAAGTATTCATTAGGGTTTCCAGTAGTTTCCCATGCAAAGGAAGAAGAAAGGCATTGTCAGGCATGAATCCTCCATTCAGAGATATTAACATATACATAAAAAATTAATACACACTGATGAAACTTATTTAAGAACAACTTTTTCATGCTTTTCAATTCTAGTAATATGCTCTAAATATTTAAATGTGAGGGTAGGTTTTAAGTAAACAGGCATATTTTCTAACAGTTCATTTAAAAAAACACTCCAGAGCAGATGTTCAGTGAATAAATCAGCTTTTCACATATAAAATGCTGTGAATTATATTTCACGAACAGAAGGAACACACTTAAATCTCTACACTTAAATCCAAAGACAGGCAATGCTAATTTATCCTTCATCTCCAAAGAAGTCCTGGCAGTCAGGCCCAATTCCCCTCACCTGAAGTGTTCACAGGAGGACTTCAGCCACTCTGTAGCCTAAGAGGCTGTCTCTGCACTAGGACACTCACGGTTCCAGAGAACATTCCCAGACATTGATACCTAAGACCTGGTCCTTGGCATGGCTGAGACAAACCCTCTCCCAGTTTTTCCACAGCCACCCAGTTCAGAAAGGTAACAGCACCACAAAATCGTCCTGGTACATGTTTAAAGTACTCACAGGGTGAACAGCAAGCAACAGAAACCTCCAAATTGGCAATTTAAGGTCTTAAGTGAGATGAATTATGTCAATACCTCTTTCTCCTTACATTGTCAAGTGACCTTGAATGAATAATAACTCATATCTTGGCTGACCACAATAACTAACTAAAGCTATACGGGACGATACAGAGGCATCGATTAAATTATGTTTTCTCTTAATGAAAATATGTGTGTGTCTGTGTGTGTATGTATGGTTCCACAGTCTACAGCTGTTCTATGAATATTCTTTCTGCTTCTATTTGCAAATACACACCTAAAGAAATATGCCCATATTCAAATACAGATGGGTCATATAATGTCGTATTTCAACATCCTCAAGGAATTCTAACAAGAAAAGACTCTCAAAATTATTTGAACTCTGTGTACAGTTTAAATATCTACAATTCTCACACACACTCTCAGAAAAATCTGCACTAAATTAGTTAACAATTTCATACCTGAACTCCTGCTTTGCCAAATAATAAGCAGCTGTTGGAAAATAGTGTTTCCCAGAATGAAAAGAAAATAGGTCATATAAAGATAAATTACAATTTAAACAAAAAGAACTACTTCAACAATCTGCAAAGAACTTCCTCCTCAATGAGAGATGCATCACCAGGAAGCAACAAATCGATCAGTAAGTGACAAAAACCAACAGAGCTAGCAATAAAAATTAACTTAGACAAAAATGAACGTGTTACTTCACAGAGCAGGTTTTTTTAGGAGGGTGTTAAACACTGCAAGCCACTCTCTGCACTTTTTTTAATTCTGTAAAAAGGTTATGAGACCTGAAAAACTATCTGTATGTTCTGACTAATAAGAGAGAAGCTGTAACATGCTTCCTCCAAAAAACAAAGGTACAAAGTCTATACTTGTTCAACCTTTTCTGTTTCAGCTCATGTGTTCTGCACTCAAGACTTGCAGCTCACACACCCTCAGTCTTTTTAGTGAGCCTATCATTCGTAAGGCATCCTCAAGGAATCGTAAGAGAAAGGATGTTTTACACAGACACAGAATAATAATGCTAAACACTGGGAAACATTAAAAAGTGATCAGCTATTTTGACTTGAACTCATGACAATTTTAATCAAGCCCCTATCATGTCTGTACAATTTTACTTACACTGAAAACCTGCTTATTTTCTCTGCATTTTTGCATGACTCACCCTAGAAAACGCTCAACTTAATCAGAGGCAAAAATTACTAAAACTAAAAATTTTCATTTTGTTTGCAGATCACTGGTATTGGTAATTTACTCTGAAGGAGGTAAGCACTATATAAAGCTGCTAATTATACCTAGCATATAAATTTCATTGAGACTGATACCAGTTACTAACAGCCTACAAGGAACAGTAGGAGTGAGTACCTAACACATTCTCCTAGTTTCACCATAAGCATTTTCCAGTAATTTCTCCTATACAAAATCAAAAAAATCCAAACTGTGTAGAGCTTTCAGATTACACTTATGGAAGAGCCAACATTCCAAAGACACTATACAAGCAGCCTAACAGAATCTGAGACTTTATTCTAGGAGCCAGAGTTTGTAGATCGCAGTTTATCTACTGAATCAACCCTTTTAATTTTCTAACTTTCCAAATACATCTTGCTTTAAATGAGGTCAGTTAGCAGACAGACATGGTAAGAAGCAAGAGCAGACTACCCAGTTTTCTGAAGTTCTTTGTGTCCATAGTTTTAATGGAATATACTCATCAAGAGATCCTCTAGTCCCATCACCCCGCTCAAAGCAGGGTCGCCTAAAGGAGGTGGCACAGGTTATTTTCCAGTGGGTTCTGAGTACCAACAAGGATGGAAAACCTACACCATACTCTGATTTATCTGTCATCTATCAGGTTGGTCAAGCATAATTTCACCTTTGATAACAATGTCAGCTACTCCCAGTACTTCTTCTCCCATGTTTCAAAATTACTTCCAGAATTATTTGCTCCCATAGATTTAAGCCCTAAAAGTTTGTGAATCCTCCTTCTTACCCTTCATGAAGATAAAGGGGTAATGTTTGCTTTCTAGCAGCTCCAGGAAGGAGCAGGATGACCCTTCAAATGCAGTTAAGTTGCTGTGATGACATCAACCAGCTCCCTCAGCACTCAAGGATGCACCCTATCAGCTTCCATGAACTTCTGTTTTATCTGAACAATTCACAGAATGACTCACCTCAACCCAGGGTAAAACTTCCTTATGCCAGACCTTCCCTCAGGTCTCATGGGCCTGGGATTCCTCAAGACAAGTCTTACCAGTAAAGACCAAGGCAAAGAAGACAAGTATCTCTGCCTGTTTTGCATCCTTTGTCACTAGATTCCCTACCCTGTTCAGTAAAGGACCCACATTTTATATTTTCTTTTTGCTGCTGATACACCTGTAGAAGCCCTTCTTCTTTTGCCCTTCACATCCCTCCTCAGAATCAACTTCAGGTGGGCTTTGACTTTCCAACCCCAACCCTGCACACTCAGAGTCTCTGTGGTCCTCCTGGGTCACGTGACTCTGCCACCACCTCTTGTACATTTCCATTTTACGTTTGGATTTCGTCAGCAGCTTCCTGTGCATCCATACAGCACTTCTATTCACCTTTTTTTGATTTTCTCTTCATCAGGGTGAACTATTCTTGAACTTAAAGGTGTTAACTACAAACTAACGCCACCAGCTCTCCTGGATCCCTGTATTCTCTAACATACACCACTTTTCCTAGGCTACTCCATAAGGTGACTTGACCTATTAAGCTGCTGAAATGTTCCTACCAAAGGGAGCTGTTGGACCTTCTGTGAAACTTCTTCATTAACACTATATTGTGTAAGTAACATCAGTTTCATTGCCAGAAAATTGAAAGGTAATTTCAACATAATGATCTCTGTCCTTCGTATTTTAGTGGCATCAAAATGAATTACCAATATAATCTGAAAACAATTTTATTATTTTAGCACTTTTGTAACTCATTATACTTATAGTTATCTACTTATAATAATCTAATCCTAAAAGACACAGGAAAAGTAAAAAAATACAAAAAATACAAATGGTAAAAGAACATGATAGAAAGGCTTTTCAGCTTTATTTCAACAGATGTTAATCCTCTGTTCTATCGGCTAAATATATTTTTTTGCTAACACCTGACTTACCACTACAGTAAACATACTTTTTAAGATATGTACCTCATCATCTGACATCTTACAATGTCTAATAAGAAAGACAAACACAATTACAGAACATATAACTGAATCACAAACTACATCTGTTGGAGTTATGCTGGCATTAGCATCAGAGGAAAAAAAAAAATCTCAGCTGCTAAAATGTGGAAGGGACCCTTCAGGAAAGTCTAATTTTTTGCAATAGATTAGAAAATTAAATCAAGCAATTCTAAAAAATTAATCCCTCTAGAAAAGCAAATAGTTTCATGACAACTGACCTGCTATCTGGTGTGCCCACTGCACTTTGACATGTCCTTACTTAATTTGATGCTGCAAAAGCTAAAGGAAATAGAGCAAAATCTTATTACTCATCTAATTTGTACACCAGGCAACAGTGACACAAATATTTATTTTGACATAGATGAACCTCTAACGTGCTTCCAGTTGAAAACACGACCATCCTAATGAACATGGAGGTGGGATTTTTGTAATGCAATTTGGAACAAACATCATCAGAAGTGAGAGCAGTATTAACTTTGATTTAGCAAAACTGAAAAACTGAATGCAAATCAGTAAGAATTTAAGCCTGATAGTGTCTGTTGTCAAGATAAATTCAACACCTCTTCAGGGCACATTGAGAAGAACTCTATCGCCACTTACTGGGCATCCAGGGAGGTTTGTGGTTTGAAAACAGCACAAAGGGATGATTCCAAAGCTTCCCACAGAGGCAACTCAGTTACACTGAGGACACTGGTCTGACAAGTTTTCCTTCTTCCTGTTGGCTCTCACATGACATAAGTTTGAGGACATTATACTTCACTGTTTAACCTCACCTAAACCCCTTCTTAATTGTGTGGCCACCGTTCAACATTTTCCTACCTACCAGTTAAAACACACTGTAATGGCAAATCGCTGTGTTCAAAATACTAAGGCTAAACACATGAACTTATGCTAGATTTACAACAGTGTAGGACTATCAACATACAAAAACTAACCTGGATTCTGGTTGTTGGGTGTTGATTTTGTCTTGGTTTTGCTTTTGAGATATTTTGGTTGGGTTGTTGTTTTGTTTGCTTTTTTTTTAGTTCCAGTGTATGTGGGCAGATCTATATAAGTGTTTCAAGCTGGATAATCCACCAGCATTTTTACGTTTCATGTAAGCAAAAAAATTTTTTCCCCTGGACCATTCTCTGTTCTGTCCACCAACAGACAACACTCTACTGATAGAAATCATAAAATATTCTGAGTTGAAAGAGACCCACAGGGATCATCGAAGTCCATCCAGCTCCCAGCCCTGCACAGGACAGCCCCAAGAATCACCCTGTGTTCCTGTTCCCAAAAGATTGGGTACATGTTTGTACGTATTTGTTTAACTACTACTTCTCACATATCAAAAGAGCATTCAAATGTGACACTTCTTCCACATGTCTGTCTTTTCTTGCGGCTCTAACAAGATCATTCATTCACAAGTCATCTTCAAGACTGCCTACTTATCAAGTTTCCCAGTCAGGAGCTCCTTCCTAAACAGTGTTTTTCACAATAACAGATGCACTCTGACAGTCAACGCAGCTTAACACTTTTTTTCTGGCAAGTTTCCAAGTCATTCCTCTCATCCCACAAAGAACTAAAATATGTATCAGAAACTGTTGTCTTCATCACCATTTTTATTCTGTCTGTCTGTCTCAGCTTCACAGGTTCATGCACACACATTACAGCAGCTACAAGCAACTCCTCAAGCAGCTCCACCAAAGCTGAAAACCCACAGAGGGATATCACCTCCCAAACAATTCACCCACATTACTCTCAAGTTTGCCAATGGGCAAATAAAGCAGACTGCATGAATTGTGATGTTTATTCATTCCTGCAAGGAAGCACTGAACCATTTTACAAGCACAAAGCAACCAGATCTCGATCATCCACAGAAACAGACTTTCTATACTCACAGAAACTAACAAAACCACAGTAAGGACTGTAACACCATCACTGCCTTCCCTTACCAGCAAAACAAGATTAACAAATTAACTCCACATAAAGGTGGAGTTTTAAATAAGTAATACTAAGTAATAGTGGGCCCACATGTAAAATTAACCTTTCATCATACTAATTCTTGCCATGCACTTTACCTCAGAGTCTCTTCTCTATAAGAAATGAAGTTATTATTTCCATTTATTTATCCTCTTGCTTCTTCCCAAGTCTGCTGTCTTTCAGGATCCCCTTCACTCCGCAAGTAACAAGAACGAACCTTTGTTACTCTCTAGCATTCACTCTTTCCTTTCCTTCTGAGTTTCTTCAGTGGAAGAGGTATCATCCTTTTACCTAAATACTATACAACTCAAACCTTAACTGTTACTACACTCTGATATTTCAGGAAACAATCTACCTTAAGTATTTAATTACATAGAATCTCCTTACATTGTACAAACATATTTTCCAGAAACAGACCATGTAAGCCTGAACACAATCACAGCAACCACTTTCCACCAGAGAGAATAAACATTCCTTTCAGTCTACTTCCTCAAGTTCCCTGTAACATCAACTATTCCATCTGTTTAAGTAATAAAAGCCTCACACAGAGTTTATCCTTCAACTTATGTGATTTTATTCTTTTTTTTTTAGGAGGAAAATCTATCTGGAAGTTATGTACCCTACCAGCACTGTATCACCACCACTGCCTGAACCATGTGGAATGTGCTGGAGTAACTGATGGAAATTACAACTTAAAGTAAAAATTCCTTTTAAGTCTCATGTTAACTTTTTTGTCATACCTGTTGCAAGCCATTCAGAGTTTCTCAATGGTTCTTACAAGCATTTCTGATGAGATGCAGTTGTCAATAAATCTACAACAAAATGCTTATATTGCCACTTAAGGATGGGTTAAGTTTTTTGTCTTGTTTTCTAAGTGACAGATAACAGAGAACTTATTTCTAAGACCAACTGAAGATATTAAAAGCACCAAAAATTACCTACTGCTCAGTATCTCCCTGCCCTAAACCACACTTAAAACAGATTATTAGCTGCTGTTTAAGAGACTTTCTGCACTTTGTATAATAAAAAGAAAAAAAATCAAAATCCACAGAAAAAAAATAAACAACATCCAAAGAAAAATACAAGGAAGGCATAAGTAGAACAGAAATAAAAATCAATTTCTGTTTAATATATGTAAGTACAGTGTGTATTAAATTATACCAGATTAGAATGAAAACATTTAGAAACCTCTGCACCCTGAAAAGGACAGTCTGTAGACAATTGTATGATCTATTTTCAGCATTAGAAACAAAGATACTAATTGACTCCTAATTCGTATATCCTGTGTTTTCAGCTGTTAATATTAATGTAACTCATTTACATAACTCCTGCATTAAGTCTATTGATTGATACAACAGAAGCATGCTTAAAAGTGATTTAGTTTAACCTGGCTTTAATTTACACTCAACTGTTAAAGGCTTCAAAATTTTATTCAGGAATTACAGGCATCAGGAACACAAAAGAATGGACAAAGTCATCCACTGACCTCTCGAACAGTGTCACTATTTGAGCGAACAGTAAAAAGAGGCAACTGCATTTTAATATTTGCAAATAGGCTTTTTCTCAAAGAAATTTTGTATTTAGTCACTACTTTTTTTAACAAATCAGACCAGAGCGCACTACGACTATGTTTATTATCATATATCAACTTGGCTGCTTCAAACTTCTAAGTTGTTCTCTCTTCCATATTACCCAGAGAACCCTTTTATTAGGATGAAATTTTTTAACACGTAAGGTTTAACAGCATGGGACCACATACTGACATTATGGCAATGTTTCTACCAGGAAAATAACGCAGTCTCTGATTTGGGATAATAAAGTGGACATTCTCTTACAAGTACCTTCTGGGATAGAAACACATGTCAAGTATTCTGCAGATTTTAAGAGAACTATTCTTGAAAATTCTTTCCCCCTCCATGCGGCATCTGACCAAATTATGTAGCTAATAAATAATTTATAGTTCACCTTCCCCTTCTCTAATACTCCTCCACCCCAAAGGAACTTCCTGCTTGAAGCACAAACAGGAAAACATAACCACCTTTACAATATTTTTCCAAAACTGCCAAGCTCTGAAGACTCAGCACTACTATCAGACAACGTTCAGAGCAGCTCCCTGAACATGACTTGCCAAAAGCATCAGCAGATTAACAGCACCTTACCTGCTCTGCAGTGTCTGCCCAGCCACTGCAGCCATGCAAACAGGCTTAACCTCAGTAAGAGAAAAGGCAGATTTGTCAAGAGTAGCTAAAGCATTACTTACGGCTTATCTCACTCCATCTTACTCTTTCAACTTTCAGATTCGACCAGCTTCTCATTTCTTGCCTTCTTTATTTGTTATGAAAACACACAAAAATAATACAGAATACAGATTTTGTACCAAAGGCAACAACTAATTTAGTACCACAGAAAAACGGCAGATAGAAACTATCGCTTTTTAACACAAAAAAAATATGAATACAGACTTATTACAGCAAATTACCTACTGTTTAAAGAAAAGATTAAAGTAGAATATAGTACTTTTTCAGTAAAAAAAGACATCAATACCTCCTGTTTTCAGCCAAATCTGCACCTTCATCCTTGAGTTCCTTACTCTTCTTTACACACTCTTCTAAGAGGATTTCCTTTCTTCTCTTCGTTGCATGCACCCAATTGGTATCATCATCGTCCGCCTGGTCCTCCTCATCCGCAGCTTCTGCTTCGAACTGCTGAGAACTAGCCTTTGAAACCTTCTCGCCAATCTTCCTCTTCCACCCAAAGGATGCCATTTTCGGAGAACTAGAGGAAAACGCAATTTCAGCAGTTAGGTAACTCAGCTTTCAGGTGCACGGAGTGAAAAACACACCTCCCTCCCCCGGACCCTGACACAGCCACACGGCACAGAGCGGCTCTCCCAGCTCCGCGCAGCGGCTCCACCGCGGGGGTCAATCCAAGCCCCCCAGGCTTGCAGCCCCGCCGCGTTACCTGCCGCTCCCGCCGGCAACTGCCCACCCTGCTGGAAGCGCCACAACACCCCTGACCCCAGGAAGGAAGCGGAAAGGCGGGGAAGCAGCAGCAGGAAGCAAGGAGAAGGAAAAAGAAAAAAAAAAAAGGAAGAAACGTCCGCGGCAGCACCAGGGACAGCCGGGAGCTGTAGTTCGCCCGAGGACGGGCCCCGGGGATGGTGAAATCCGGCTGCCGGGAGGGTCCCCCAGTTCCCGGAGGGATGGGACACGGTGGAGCACAGGAGCCTGGGCGGGGAGGGGGGTCCACATTTGTCCCTGTGGGTACCAGTTTCGCACCCTGTGGGACGGGGTCGGGAAGGAGGGAATGGCATCAAGCGCGACCGGGAACGGGAGCCACCCTCCGCGGGGAGGCGGATCCCGCCGGGAAGTACCACGAGGAAAAGCGGCCAGGGCTGATAAGGAGGGGGTTTTCCTCTAAACGGAAAAAAAAAAATTCCAACCAACCAACAGACCACAACACACCACAAAAACGGAAAGAAAAAAAAAAGAAAAAAAAAACCACAATAGGCTACAAAATTAAAAACTGCTTCCAGCTTAAAGGGACAAATACCAAGGCAAAAACCTTGATTTGCGGAAAGGGTGGACAAGGCGAGTCACCACAGGAGGGCGAAAGGCAGCTTTTACACTGAGTATTCTGTGTTCTTCCATTTCAGATTCCTGTTCTGCACCACAAGGGTTTTATAGGATCACAGGGGAAATGGTCAGTCAGACCTTGCTAACCCACTTGCCTGGGATATTCTGCAGCTGGGAACTCTGTAGTCAATTGTCGTGTTGCTGCTCCTTCTAAAATCGTAAAAGCTGCTGTGTAACAGTCCCTGCCCACTTATAAACAACAATGCAAGACATCACAAACAAGACGGTTCAGTATATCATGTTTACTTAGGTTTAAGTTTTGAAAGTTTAAAAAGTTACACAGTTATAAACAAGCATTTTTGCCATTCAGCTTTGTCATCAAAAGAAATTAACAGAGGAAGTAGGCACATCTTTGTTAAAGAACAGGACTTCATATCTTACAATGGTAATCAACTGGTAAAATAAAATTTAGTTCAAAGTTTGTATTAAACACTCATATCAAGACAGACATGAACTTTTTGTTAATATTGCACAACCGAGATGAATTTTTATCCATTACCTAGCAAATCATATTGGACATGGACAGTGAGGTTCATCCATGTCATTGAAAAAATTACAATACAAAGGCAAGATAATTCACTGTACTCCAACAGGAGTAAGCTTGGGAATACAATACTTGACCAATTTGTGTATTTGCATAACAGGTGTATTTGCTGCCTCCTTACAACCTTAGCAACTCTTTTAGTGAAGTTTCTTTTCACAGCCTATTGGCAGCTTCTAGTGCAACGCTAAAGAAAGGTCTGCAAGATCAGTAAGAACATGTGAAGAAAGCAGTTTCAACAGCAAAATCTACAAAGCATAGTTAAGTCACACAACAGGCAACTGGATTTAACTAGGTTGTTAGTGCCCCTTTCTACCCCTCCCTCTCCCTATAAAAATCTCAGTTCAATCAGAAAACCTTTGGTCATCAAAACCGATCTACTATACCAATAAAAATTTACCTTATTTAAAACTACATATTGTACACTTCTCCCAGAAACCTGCAGTAATGTTCAGATACCAAAAGTAAGGAAAAACCATGGTTGTCTTGATGCACAAGAGGGCCAAAAAGGTATAAAAAATGAAAAGCTATTTGCACCTTGACACCTTGCATTTGTTATCAGCATTTACAAGGAGCAGATAGCATTTATAAAGAGTTTAACACATGTAAGTGATCCCAAATCAATCCCAGAGGAGGAATTACTACAATTTAAAAATCTGTGCGTACGTAGTGCTTGTGTAAGTGCAATATTTAAAAATTTAAAAATAAATTAATACAGTGATTAATTCGGTACACCAGAATCAATTCTTACAAAACTAGAAACAGGACTTTATTGTAGGATTTGCAGCTGGTCCCTCCCATTGACCTCTGAATCTTGTGAGTTTAAAGCAAAAACTTTATCTTCCACCTTGGAAAATCTTCCACTTTGAGGTACAGTTATACTGTACATGTCCCTACAGAGACCACGTGTGACACTTGAGGATAAAGAAATAAAGTTGTCACCTGTACCTACCTACCAGACAGACCTCACCATCAGCCACTTCAGAACACAGTTACAGCAGTTCTGGGGCTTAAAGAAGCTTTATGTTTCTTCAGATTCTGTCCATGTTCGTAACATTAATTTCTAGACTAACACCAGCTGGCTGAAATTAAACTGTTCTATCTGTAGCTAGCAGTTTTCCATGGATAAAATCTCAGTCATTGGCAAGAATTTCCATCCATTTAAAGAGTCCAGATTTCACTGTTCATAGAGTGGATTTCCAGCCTCTCCCTGGAAGATTATTTTGAAAAGAACATTAGTTCTTGAATGCAAAACTAATTTTTTATGACTGTTTATGTCTAGTAAGTGTTAGATGAAAATGGAACTGTGGCTATTTATATCCAAATTACAAGAGGCTAAAGGTGCAAGTATTAGCTGTAATTTTAACAGTCCAACTTTCTTCCTGAAACACTGCAAAAACCATAAATGGAGACAGATATTTCTTGTGGGTAATTTCAATCTACTACTGAAAACTTTTTCAGTACTAGCACTCAAGTTGTCACAATCAGTTTTCCATCTTCAACTGAGAAGTTACCACTGTTTAATTGAGTTACATTAAATAGCAAAGTTTGCTATTAAGGTGGCCTGTTTAAAAAACAAACCTACATATGTAGTTTTAACTGCAAAGCAAATATTCTATGGGATATCCTAAGTTAACATACGATAACCAGCTGTATCCAAGTATGTTAAAAACCTGCCAATTTCAGATTCTGGAATAGCATGAAACAGCCCTTAAGCTGTGCTCTTAAATTTTACTAAGGAAAAGGACTCAGCCTGCAGTAGCGGTGTAGAGCTGCTGTGCTCCTACCACACTAACATATATGCACAGTCCAAGGGCTTGCTCACAGCTCTTCATGCTGCAACACTTTGGTCTAGTCTATGGGGTGCCAAGTCTTCTCAGAATTAAATCTCTCACCACTATCATGGTCTCAATCATTTTACTCCCTGCCCACAGAGCACCTGCACACATTTGCAACTGGCTGGATTTGCATGCATTTAATAAAATTTATTGTTAAAAGTAGTACATTGTAATGCGTCAAACTATGTATTATTATTTACTGTCAAATAAGGGGGAAGAAACATACCAGTTCTAACACATTAATGTAAGATGATGCTGATAGTTCTGACCAACTGAGTCACAACTGGAGAGGGTGACAAACAGAAGTGTACATTTACTTACAGTGCATCAGATGTACATGTATCACCAGTGAAAAAAACAAGGAGGTCCATCTAACTTAAATGTTATATGTAGCCTAATGTGTACTCAAGGCAAAATGTTACAAACACTACCCAAAGGGCACGTTATTTCCTGTACCTGTGTTATGCTATTGGGCAGAAGGCAATCAGAATGCAGCTCCAAATAATATATGTTAATCCCCATTCAAGCTGCATTCTGTGGATAGCTTTGTCAGCGCCTTAGTTAATTTAACTTGATTATAAATGGAAGCATTTGACTATGATTTAGGCATGCTTATTGCTATAAAAGAAATAAGCCCATCTTCAAAATTATTGTGCAAGTATTTTAATAAGATTTGCACACATCTCAAAAAACTCTATTGTATGACTCCCTGGTCTTGGAGTTACATCAGCTGTGGAAGAGTCAAGCGAGGAGTTCACTGATGAGGTAAGGGACGTATCTGCAGACCTTCCCTGTGCATCAGCATCTGAATCTCTCTGACAAGATCTATAGTTGCTCACAGAACCTGATCTCTGTGGAGTTGCAGTCCCAGACTTCGCTTCAGCAATTTCATCTGATAGTAAGATTAGAGAGAAGAAAAATTGGGAATCAGTACCAAATCAATTATAAGAAGAGCAAATACCTTCCCCTTCTCAGACCATAAAATCTTGATTAATACATAAACAGCTTCTGCAAACTGTACAGTTCATGCAAAATAAAAGCTTATAAACACAGTAACACAAAAGCAAGTGTCCTTATGCTAATTACTTCTGTACTCTCAACTGTGCTCCAGAATCATTTACCTCTAGTTTAGACCAGCACTGACCATGTTTTTTCATGAACTTGTTTCAGCAGCTAATAGTTCAATTTAGGCTACTTAAACCAAAAACAGGATAGCATAAGTTCAATAATAGTTAAAACATTTTGTAGATGTTTCTTGCTAGCCTGTACTTTATTTTTATTGTCTTTGTATTTGGGTATTTATACACTGTTATTTCTTGTACTTTTCTTATAATTCATTAGTACATTATAATTGCTAGCACCTGCATTAATTTATCCTTCATTTTTTGGAAGTTATTCACCACAATGTTGTGCATTTTGGCTGCAGCAGACTACATTTACCTTCAGTATGAGGAGGAAATAGTTTCATCTTAGTAGTAGTGTTCTGCTGAAGCATCTCTATTCTTATTTTAAATATTGAACAATAACTTGACTCTAACCTGGTACTTGAAAAGTCGTTTCAGGAGAAATTAGCAAAAAGGCAATCTCTTGTGTTTACACAATTGTTAAAGGAACAGAGAACAGTTAGCCATGGTGGAGAGAAAGGAATGTCAAAATCAGCTTCACCATTGGAAGAAATATGGCAAATCCATGCCCTTGGATTGTATTTCCTCAAGAGCTGAAACCAGGACTGTAGCAGGCTGCCTCCCCCTAAGGGGAGCTCTAAGCACTCATCCCCTCTCCAAGAGGGATGGCATTTGTCCTATACGGCAGTAGGTTTCTACAGGAAAGTTACTGGTCCCCTGGATCAAAGGCAAGTACCTGAATTGTTGGAAGGAACAAGGCAAGAACTGCACTTCTAAATCAGATCTGCTTAAACTGTCATGGGACATAGTCTTAGCCACCCTATGCTGTAATCCAGGCACACTCCTATAAATCCTTTTTCCACACCATGTTTTCCTAAGAACATCATCTACACCACTGGCTGTAGGCAACTTTGCTTTAGTCTACTTACGCCCATAAACAAGCATTGTGGTCAGTCTCTATTAGCTCTTCCATTCATTTCCAAGAAGACACCCAACCAGGATTTGATGCTATGTTACTATCACTCTATAAAATACATCTTTCTACAGGTTAGACCAAATGTATTCAAGACTTCAGTTACTGCAAGCACACACAAAATTTCTCTCTCAGATTTTAACTACTACTAGCACTAGGGTTGACTCTGCCTGGCTCCTGATATCCAAGCGCAATGGGGAAGAAAACTGGACAGGCAAAAGTGACAAAACTTATGGGTAGAAACAAACATAGTTAAGTAAGAAGAGAGGAAAAAAAAGTGACATCAAGGCAACCACTCACCATCTCTCCAAAGCAGACTGATGCCCAGCCAGTCTTAAAGCTACCGTCCCCAAAGCCCGTCCCCTCAGTTTCTTTGCTAAGCATAACATACTATGGCACAGAATATCCCTTTGTTCTGTCTATCTCAGCTCTGCAGAGCTGTTCCTCACCTCCCAACACGACAGAGTGGGAAAAAAAGGCTGTATGTATTGTACTATGCCAGTACTGCTCAGCAACGCTGGTGTGTTATAAACACTGCTTTAGTCTCAGATTCAAAACACAGCACCATATAGGCTGCTGTGAAGAAAAAAACTCCATTGCAGTCAGAACTGGTACAGCAACATATGATTCAAGTCAAATCTGAATGCCTAGATGTCGAGATTCATCTTCTCTAGGAAATGTCATTCATATGCTTACTTCAGATCTAAATATTTAAACCTGCAACAAGGCTCCAAAGGCAGTTTAGGTTAATCCAAATCTCATCTCCAAAAGCCCTATCTCCTTCTGCACTAGTGAATTAGTTATGGTGCAGGCACAAAATTTAGCAATTCAAGAGATGGTATTAATTAAGCTATTATTTGAGCTATTATTTAAGGGATGCAACAGCTAATCATCTATCACAGGATCACAGGAAAGAATAAAGAAACAATAACACAGACTATATTGTCTTAAAAATAATAAAGGTCGGCACATTTTGCATTTAGAATGATTTCCCGTACAACTCGAATAATTTAAGTAATTTTTCACATACCATCAATACTACGGAAGTCCAGCAAGTATGTTCTGCTGTCCACCTGATACAACTGTAGACTCATTTTGGAATATGCACTTGTTACTGGATTCTTCCTTCGAACACGCAGATAATATGGATTTACAACCTAGTGCAAGAGATTTGAGTCAGCAACCAGAACTGCTTGAAAATTGCTGCATATTCTTTTTGTCATTTTAACTCACTGGTATTTATCAAGTGATTTCAGCCTTACTCATTAGATTTTTGGGTTGTGATTTGTTTGGGCCTTTTTTAGGTAACTGAAAAAACATTTCTGGGGCCCCAACAGAAAACTTAAGACATGTTAAAAAGATTTTCTTTCCTGTCAGCAAG
>VYZS01104056.1:76430-87548 GCA_013400695.1 Neodrepanis coruscans
ACTTCAGTGTCCTTCCCCTTCTGGTATGTAACACGGCACAAGTACAGAGCTTTCCTCTCAATTGCATAAATAATCCACAATGCAATTTCAGACAGTGGCAAACTAAAAAAAAAACATGCATCTTCTACTAAGAAAACCCATGTTATACATTGTTATCGATGTTTTAGAGGAATCTGTGCAAAGATCCCTATTCCCAAATAAAGGCTGAGAAGTTTAAGACAAGTAGTCCACATAGCAATAGTCCACATATTGTGTGCTACTGCCCGAGTTAAACAGGCATCTGGCTTCCAACCAACAATAGGCAATATTAGGGTAGTTGGCTGAAAGCAGATTTGACAATCATAATCCACAAAAAGGGAAGTTACCTTCAGACTGAGTATCTGCTCTGCAGCAGGTATTTTACTCCTACTGAACTTCACAGCAGACTTTGCCTGTAACTCTCTCTGCACCTCTATTTCCAAGATCTGAGCTGTACATGAGATTTTAAAACAATTCAGGCATGCTGTATACACTGGGCATTAGACATCATCCCTACCTCACAGGAATTATTCAGAAGATAGTTCAGACAAGATTTAAATATTCATAAAAAATTACCAATAGCACTGGCAGCCCACAGTTTCTCAGCATCAAGCTTGCCAACCTAACTACTTTTGTAGCCTTTAGAATCAAGCAGCAAAGTGACTGAAGTACATGCACACATGTATTCAATATAAAAGAAACTACCTTCCTGAAATTACTTCTGGTGCAGCATAGTTAGGGGAACCACAGCTTGTTCTTAAAAATTCTCCATCTGACATCATATTTGATAGACCTGAAAGTGTATAAGAGTAACTACTAAAAATTCAAGAAGCAAAATGATTTCACACTGCATATACCACCTAGAACAAACTACTAGTAATTCAAAATTAACAAATTTATCCCAGTTAAGTAACAATATTATTTGGAATTACTGAAATTTTCATATGAGCATGCCACATAATCCTCCATTTAGTTTACCAGAAATTTGAGTAACATCAATCCATTATTGCTCACAACCTAGAAGTGTTTGAGAACAGATTCATTCCAAGGAGAAAAAACAGTTCAATTTGGATGACACAGACATGACAGAGAACAAAGCTGCTTTAAGGGAGATAAAGAAATATAGCAAGACAGGACTTTGGTCATTAACAAGAACTGAAAACCACATTTGTTTACAAACTGCCAAAACTGACGATGCTACCACAGAACTCCCTTAGAATTCTGTGAAAGGTGACAGAGAATAACTGAGAAGTAAATATGACTTCACTGCAATTTAAACCCCTACACTGCTCAGCTGGTTCCTGAATCACTGCAATTCACTACGTTGAGTTTTACATATTTTGTTAGCAACTGAAGTGTGCTTTAGAACTAGGCCATCTTCATTCATCAGCCTTCAGTTTAAGAGCTGTGGAAAATACCTTCTAGTTTCTTCAGTAGAAGCTGCACGACCAAGCCAAAGAACTCAGTTCCCAAGAAGGAATTATGCCCTTTTATGGGGCAGGGCAGTGGTGGTATGTGGAGATGAAAGAGTGCAGCTTGACTAGCTTTCATATTCTAATACACAAAAGCTTTTACTAAGCTCTTAATACACTTGTCATGATTAACTGAGTTCTACAGTTCTGCTGACACAAAGTTACTGTACTTCATTTCTTCACAGTGTAAGCCATCTCACCCAAAGTGTTTTCTACACATGAGAAATCAGTGATTCCCAAGGCCCACACAGTTGAACACCGTACTTTTAAAACATACTTAGAATACTCAGCATTACCCTGCACCTATTACTGAAGACTCAAAATGCTTTACAAGGGCAGATATTATACACTAATGTTTATATATCATCGTGACACTGCAGTTTAGATACCTTACTATGCTTATATGGTGAGGTTTCCTGTTTCAGATAGTCCCAAGAGCTAGGTTCCAAGGCTAGATAGTTCCAAGGTTAGGTTTAGGGTTCCCCATGTCACAACCAGCTGGTATAAATGAATCAACTTTTTAACTAGTTTTGCTGGCATACAGTAAAAAACCACAGGAGTTTGCAAGACTAAGTGATCCTATTTTAACTTTTAAGCTTTAATTACCTTTATTATCTACTGGAGTCATTTAATGGTAGGACTACTGTAGCATTGTGGTTTTTAAAACTTATGAAGTGCCCCTGTACTATCCTTCCAAGAAAGCTGAGCATCTACATTTTACAGACTGTGAAACGGGTAACAGCAGTGAGTTTTGAAGCAGAAAGGTCAGGAACAAAGTTTATTTTAGCATTAGAAAATATTTTTAAGTAAAACCAAACGAATTAGTTCCTAATTTCATCCAGTCACAGACAGCACTTGAAAAGAACGCTTGAGAGGAAAACAAGTTCAGTAATGTGCAAGATTATTTTGCTTCACATTTATATTCTACACGTTCTTGTATCGTGTCTCACCACCAGGATATTCAAGTACACACATTTTATTTAATATTTCCAACAGTAATTAACTGGATCTAACATCACAGATGCAGTCAGATATAAAAAAGAAATGCTTACCAAAGTCAGCTATCTTGGCATTCATGTGTGCATCAAGAAGCACATTTTCAGGCTTCAGATCTCTATGTACCACCATATGCCTGTGACAGTAATCCACGCCAGAAAGGATTTGCTGGAAGAGACGTCTACTTTCCTTCTCATCCAGCTGAAACAGACAAGGATTTCAAACCTTTCTGAGACAGTGGAAGTTAAGCTTGTTTTTCACTTTTGTGAGCAAGAGGAAATTTTCCCCATGACCTAGAGTTACCTTTTATTGTTCTGATTCTTTATACAGCAGATTATCAGAACCTGTAGCAGAATGCTTCATACCTTACATCATTTTGGTTTTACTACAGCTATAAGATGACTAAACAAAACATACCCACTGACTTAGAAAGTCATTGAAATTTCTCAATCACACTTTTGAAATTGGTTAGGCAGACATTACATCCTCTAGATGTAACTAGAAATACTAGCACTCAAACATTAACTTTGTCTTAACTGTAATAGCAATGAACTTCGAGATTTAAGCAGAGCGTAAGACTTAAGTCCAGAAAAGCTGAAGTGCAGCACAGAAATTACAAAATTTCAGATGGTATGTATGCTATTAACAGCTAGTCACAAACAACAGATTTAGCTAGGCATTTCCTACAAAGAAGCCCTAATCCACATCATAGTTTGTCCTAACAACTAACTAAAGTATTCTACATTGTCTGTCAGAAGCTGTTCCAAGAGTTAACAAGTGCACAATTATTACTATTGGTAGGTTTCTAATAATGGGTTTTACTGAAGAAACAGTTTTCAGCTACTCCAGCTAGATACCTGTCAATCCAGTTTGTACCCAGCCATTGTAAATTAATGTATTAGCAGAGGGAAAATGCTATGACAGTCACATATAAAATTCTGAAGTGTGTGAACACACTTATCTGTACTTTTAGAACAAAACACAATCATAAAGCATATTTTAACTGATAACAGCAAAATTGAAGTCAAATACATGAAAACACACCTTCATTTAACAAGGTGTGAATGGTCCCCCCTGCTCCCAGCCCCCGATAATGTGGTTGGCTTAACTCCATTTTATGAGGCAAGCACACATCTGTGACCAAGTGAGTCATGTGCTCATGCCCTGTAGGTCCTGTGAACCAGGAAGAAAAAACAGATTTCTTCTTTCCCTCTCTTCCAGCCTCAAGATTCCTGGATGCCAGGCTGATTACCCTCTTCTTTACCAGCCTTTTGTTCCCAGGCACCCAGCCAGCCTGGTGGTGGTGGTGACTGTGACGGAACAAGGGAGTGCAAAGGAAGACAGAACAGAGTCTTTAACGTCAGTTACTAAATGTCCTAAATGGGTATGAGACCACTGACTTCCCAGTGGCCACAGACACCTCCACAATCCTCTGCTTCCTCTGAGGACTGACTTGTATTCTTTCATATGATTTCCACATCTAAACTGTAGTTGTTATATTGATACAGTAAATTATGTATAAAGATTTGACCATATCTGCAGAAGGTCTAAGTTGTTTTATATCCTAAATTGTGTTAGAAATTCTGTACTACACTTATAAATTGTACTATATTGATTCTGAAAGCCTGTGCCACTCTAACCATAAATCCTGTCCTACACTGATCATAATATTCTGTTGACAAAATAAACCTGTAATTGTACCATTCTGCCACGGATACCCAAAAAGAATCTCTCTGAGCCCTCACTGTGGGGTGACACAGGAACGTTACAAAAGCAGTAACACAATACAAGTGATTTGCAGAGCTAGACTACTTCTTACCCTTCCATTTTTACAGATATAATCAAACAGTTCTCCTCCTGAAACATACTCCATCACCATGAAAATGTCAGTGGGTGTACTGATGACCTGGTACCTGATAAGAAAAGGTATCTATTAGTCTACACACTCAGTAAAAAACTAGTTATATTTAGTTAAAACCAAAGTTGTACAAATAGTCAGATAAAAAATATACTTTAAAATATTTATCAGCCAAACTACAGCTACTGAAATGACAATATTTTTCAGAAGCTATTTCCTGTCCTTTCACTGTTGTATCTTTCATTTTCCACCCTGGTATTTCAGCTGGTGCAGTGACACTTCCTATTCTGTTCTGGCCACTGCTGTGTCCTTTGGACTCATTCATGGACTCTTAACTGGCAGCACCAGCAATTTTGCTGACAAATCAGCACAACAGTCTTCTGCAAACTAACCCACTTAAGAAGAGAGTGAGTTGATCTTACACCATACAATTTAGCTTCAGTGTAACAGCTGCTGCCAAATTAAAGGGAGAGCATAAACATGGTATCTGTCACTGGCAGCAGGGTCTTAAAAAAAAATTCTACCAATAAAAAAACCACCAGCATCATGACCAAGACACTGAAAGTCACTCACACTCTGGAAGTGCAGGTTAACTTTACAGGAAATTACCACCTAAAGAAAATCAGTGTTTTCTACTTCCACAGACCATATATAATGAGCCTACTTTGGGATATACTTAATTCTATTCTGAAATCTACTGATGAACATTTGAAAAAATACCATAAACTTAATATAGAAATGACCTTTATAGTCTTATGCTTCAATAACTTACTTTCCAAGCAGAAAAAAAAATCAAATAAACAGGAGAAGAAAAATGAAGTAGCCTATAAAAGCAAAGATGAGTGCTACTGGAAGTATCTGTTATGGAACTATTTTCTATATACCTATCTAAAGAATTTCTAATCAAGATCTAACAGAAGCCCTCCAGTCTGCAGAAAGGATCAGCTTTGTAAAAACATGTTATAGCAGGCACAGATGAATACTTTCAAGCTGGTTACTTTTCTGATATGATACTGTTTGTAGTATTAACCTTTTAACATATTACATATTTAACATATTACAGATCAGTCAGATTACTGCTCAAATATGTTTGAATACAGCAAACAAAACTTACA
Source organism: Neodrepanis coruscans (assembly GCA_013400695.1). Classification (NCBI taxonomy): domain Eukaryota; kingdom Metazoa; phylum Chordata; class Aves; order Passeriformes; family Philepittidae; genus Neodrepanis; species Neodrepanis coruscans. The sequence goes on from VYZS01104056.1 coordinate 81,890, forward strand.
GTTTAATTATATGAGGGTGCCTGAAGAGTTTGAGGTTCTGAATCTCCCTGCGGATTTTTCCTACAACATCAAGGCTGCGAATCTTCTGTCGATTCAAGATCTTCACTGCAACTTTATGTCCAGTTAACTCATGTTTTCCAACTGCAAGAAACATTGAAGTATTTAGTCAGGGTTTTCAATTGCTCAGTAAAGACAGTATTTGCCTGGTTTGACTGCAGTCAAGAAATACAAACTAAGATGTCATCATTCCACATATCCCCATTATCTTTGAGGAGGTTGAAAACCATGATGTGCAATTTCTTCTACCCTACTCCACCTTCTTCCACAATTGTATCATTAGAAGATGTATATATGTAAGAAAAACCTTAAACTTAACCCTTGGAGGTCTTGCAGCATGACTGCATTTTTTTGCAGTACTGGGGAAGGGGGAGCATATCCCAAAAACCTGCCATCTCTCCTTACTGGAGAGAGCATTTTCTCTTCCTGACTGACTCCGAGCTTTTGCCTTATCTTGCTGTCTCTCCCTGAAGAAGCCTGTTTCAGCCATTGCTCTGAATCACCACAATGGTGTCTGAGCAGTTCGCTTACAAAGATGTATCTGCCCTTGGACCAGTCTGACGCACAGTCACAGACCAGTCTGACCCACAGACTCCACAGTCTGTGCAGCTCAACACCAGAGTTTTATTACATAAAGTAAGTGTCAAAAGCTGCCAAAAATGGACAAAATAAAATACAACAGTAATAACAAAAAAACAATGCAAACATGCAACCTCATACATTTACAGAAGTGGAAAAGAAACTGAGGAGAGTTTAATTTTCTTTAAACAGAGAAACTCAAAAGTGTAAAACAGTTCCCAAACAGTTTCCCCTCCTTAAGTCCTTAACTTTACAGTTTCTATTGGAAGAAGTCAAAATGAAGCTGCTAAGAGTATTTTTTCTTAAACCCAACACTGGGTAACAGATAAAACACTGAAAAGATAAGTATCTCTTCCACTAGAAAGCTTCACTGTCTACATGGTTTCTGCATGTATTGATTATAAATGCACCACACTCATTTGCCTGATTCCTACCGTTTGAAGGTAAGCCAGATTCTAGGGACAGCTACATCATTTGTCCTTGTCCACATGAGAAGACACTGCTAACAGACCCTGTGCTGAATTCATTGTCTGAGTGCTACCTCTCACTTGAGAATTTAAATAAGCCCCAGGCCTCATGCTTTGTTTAAACATATCCATGGGAAGCTGTGGATAAACAGCAGTGATCCACTAAAATCTTCCTGCATTCAACAGATAATTTGGATAGAATAACACCCATCAATCTGCAAACCTCACTTGCTACACAAATCCTTCCTGCTGCCTTTTGCCTCTATATTGAGCAAAAACCAATGCAAGTGAGAAGAAATGCTTAACAGAGAGGCAAATATAATGATAAGCATCTGGGTGAAGTATTTTAAATTCCTGCAGGGAACTAAGTAGTGGATTACCTAAAACCTTGAACCATCACAATGATGCTCTGAGATACTCCAGTACCTGAGAACACAGAATGGCTCTGCCTGCAAGATGAAAAGATACACCCCCCTCATTCAGAGAGGCCACTACCTAAAAATGGCCACAATAACCAAAGCACTGGGCAGGCACAATTACAGGGCTGAGGAAAGCAGGAGAAAGCAAGTGCCTGGAATTGTTATGAGAATTATTTGCTTTGAATCAGATCTACAATTAAAGCAATCACATCCCCTTTCTTTTCTTCAGTTCAAATGTGATTCAAGTTTTAAAGGAACCCAGCAAATTTTATCACCTATGTCCAAACCCTAAAGGGTAAAGAACCATCAAAAACAACAAAAAAGGGCAATTATTCCATTTGAATTATAGAGTCTTTGCTCATCCAAAATGGGAACTGAAGTGAGCCAGAAGTATTTGGAAAAAAAACTTTAACCAGTAAGTTAAAATCTAACATTCATTTTCGTTAGTAAGAAACAGCATCTCAGAAACTAACCAGAAATCAGTCAGACGCGAATCTGCACCTTCCTTTGCTTTATCAAGTACATTTAAGAAGGTGTTCAATATACTAAGTACCATATATTCCACCAGTTCTATAGCTTAGCATATAAATATGCAGTTCTGTGTTATGTTTATAAAGTATTCTGTACATATGTCATAAGCCTTGTTTTTGATCCAAACTGCTTCATTTCTGGTTTGTCTGTCCACCTTAGACTGGAATTTCATTAGCACTCAGAAAAACCTCAGCTTGTCCCTAATAAATTACTTTCTATGTTCAACATGCAAGGCACGTAAAAAACCCGAGTTTTTCAAAACAAATATTTCACTCAGAGTAATTAAACAGTAACATTTGCAGTTGACTAAAACGAATTCTAGCTGTCACAGCCTTCAATGCTGTCTGCCTCAAGCCTTAATTTTATTCACTGACTGGGGGAAAACAAGATTTTTCTGCTTTTTCAACTCTTCAACTCTTATTTTATTCAGCTCTGAATAAATTACTGTAATGAAAACACTGTGGTTTGGTGCAGTAACAGAAAGAACCAAGAGAACGAGATTTTTGGGATAAGACATTTCAAATTCCATCCCTATTTTCTTCAGTAATTTTTGCCCCCATTTAACAGTTTTCAGTAACCATCCACTCCATGAAATGCACCTGTTTTCTCGGATACAGTTCAAGGTATCCCTTACCAGTAAAAGGTCAGACTCTAACTGGTAACAGATGCTGACACTTTGAATGCAGCATGAGGACAGAGCTGAAAGCCTCACCTCAGACGATAACATCTTGTAGAAACGTAAGCAGCCAGTGTTATCTTTCTGAAAGCTACTTTGCATTTCCTCTTGACAGAGGTTATATCTATAAAAGGCAACCCTCACAAATTTGAAGCCATCATACATTCATCACCCTAATCCTCAACTTGCTATCAGCCCTTTAAAATAATCACTGCAGAACAAGAAGTTCATTTAACAGATCTTGTATTGCCTCGTATTTCTTTATCCTCATAATACAAAGTGCCTTCAACCTTCACTGTGGCTTTGCATAGCAGCAAGATTTCCAAGACAGTGACAGTCTCAAAGCAACAAGAGACTTAAAAGCTTTTAACAGTTGAAGTGCACGAGCAAGTCTCTAACATCGTTCAGCAGCTCTTCAACTGGAAAAAATTGACTATGAGGCCATCCCAAGTAAAACCAACATTTCCATGAAATACAGGTATCACTCATTAAGTTGGTAGAGGAAAAAAAAAGAAGCTGAACAAGTTTATGCTGAATGAAACAATTCTGCAATAGGCCAAAAAGCCAACCCACAGCTCAGAGGAAAGCAGTCTTTAAAAGTAGGAAGAGAAAAAATTGTTTTCACTAACATGGGGGAAAAAAGAAACAAACCAACAGTAGTTCATGCTGTGCAAAGCCACACTGCTCCAGAACACTGGGCATCCTACTGATCTTCACTGCTCATTTCCAGGTCCCTTTTCTTGCCTTGATAAAGACCACCTATTTAGCACATCTGCAGTCCAGAAAACCAGCACTAGCAATCCTAATCTAGAGATCTGGAACAATTATTGAATATTCACAGCCTTCGTTTTCTCAGTAGGAGACACTGGAAGCCTCAGTATTCTTCCTTTTATGAAATCTAACTTTAAAACAAAAAATACCTGGTAATAAAAGTTTGCATTTGGTTTCAGCAGAAAACATCAGCAGTGTTTTAAAAAAGAAGTCAAAAAGTAGGAATAGATGTTTTACACTGTGTCATGGTAAAGTTTCAATGAGAATGTGTCTCACATGGTCAGTTTAAGCTCAGTATTCTTCTACCTCACAGCTTTTCACTTCCATGGAATTTTAGCATTTTGGCTAAGTGTGAACTCATCTGACAGCCACCTTGAGAGCAGGAGAGCTTTAACAATTACCAAGTAAAGCACTGGCTTTCCAATTCAATCTTTCCAGGCTGCCACCACTGCTAAAATTAAACACCTGCATCATGTGAGCTCAGTGAAACCTTAACTGAATTTTAGGAAGTGTGCACATCTATTACATTTTTTCACTTTATGCCAATTGATGAAACCATACCAACTACAAAAAGAAAATTGTTAGGATTACAGGAAATCAATCACAGATCTAGTATTAAATAATGAAAACGTGTGCTCAGGAGGAAAAACAGTGCATCACGGATAAAATATGTCTTATTAAACACAGCTAAAGCAAGACAAAAGTAACACAGTAGAGCAAACAGGGACAAGCAAAGCAGTGGTTCAACACGGCTCTTAATTTTAAAAGCACATTAAAATACTGATGGTATGCCAGCCTTAGTTTTGTGCAGTGTGCTGGGTAAAAACCCAAACCAAACACATCCTTGACGACTCCTCTCAACCATGTAATCCCTCCACAAAGAAAGAGATCCTGATGCCCGTTTTCCAGGTTACCTTATTTTCTCTTTATTTAAGGAAATTCTAAGTCCTCAAGGAAAGGAATGGCACCTCGGCTGCCATTTGGAAGGGGCGGGGGGGGGTCACTGTTCCCAGCTCGATGGGGCTGTCACTTTATAAGCCCTCTTTGAACTCTGCTCTCAAAACAGTTTATACTGCTTTTCTAGAGAAAAATACTCTCACATTTCCTATACATTAGTAATTTCTTCAGAATGTGACAGCTCAAAGACCTTGTGCAGAGCACGCACAGTGAAACAACTACACTGAAAAAACCCTGGATTTTTAAGGGCTAATAGTAATAATAACAAGCACCTATAAATTAACCATTAAAAAAAAAACAACGCAAAGAACACAGCTGAGAAAGGATGTTTTCAAGTTGCCTGCCTTCAATACTTGAAGTTCTCACAAACAACCCATCAGCAACTAACGCGCAGTAATTCCACCTGTGCCGGGGAAGCTGAACTTCGATTTTATTTCTACCAGACCTCAAACACACGGCACAGCATCCGCAACCCTTTTGAGCTTAAAAAAACCTGCAAAACCACTGGTCAAGCAGGTGAAGCGCCAAGTATTTCTGTATCTGTGTGTCCGCTGCGCCGCCAGTCAAACCAACAACCCCAGACCCACCTTCTTAGGCTTCTCCCTCTGTTTGCAGAGAGGCGAATCCTGCCGTGCCCACAAGGACACCCAGAGTTCGCAGCCGCGCAACAAAACGCAGCTCGAGAACTAAGACGCCCTACTTTTCTTACGCTCCCGGTGCTGCTCTACACAAACGCAGCCGCGCTCCTCTCCCCGCGTTATTCCCGCACGGACGGACGGACGTAGAACCGGCTTCTCCCCCCGCCGCCAGTCCCTCCCCGGCCACTCGGCCCGCGCAGCGCCCCGCTCCCCCCGGCGCTCCCGGGGTCGGGTCGGGCCGTGCCAAGCCGGGGCCGGGGCTCACCCTTGACTTTCCCGAAGGTGCCAACGCCCAGCGTATCCCCCAAGATGTAGTGCCCAATCTTCACCCGCCCGTGCTCGTGCTTCTGTTTATCCGCCACCGCCGCCATCTTGAGGCAAGGGCTGAGCTTGCGCATAGCGCCCGCCCGCGCGGGCCGCAGAGACGGCGGGGGAGGAGCAACCACAGCGCCCGCCCGCACCACAACCCGGAAGCGAACCCCGCAGTCACCGCCCTACGGCGCTGCCCGAGGACGAACCATTGCGGCCCGAGGGGGGGAGCCTGGGCCGGCGCACAGCGCCGGG